>JASDQU010187332.1:7157-20572 GCA_032191745.1 Picea mariana | reverse complement strand
TACTCAATGTGATTAACAGTTTTCCAGTGGATTCCGGACCCCCCTTGCCATTTTACCTTTAATGAGGGGGGGTGGGTCCGGAATAGTGTGGCGTGTGAAGTGGGGCCCCTCCCTTTCATGACGACCCTCGTGTCGCGTTTCCCTTTCGCCACCTGTGTTATACCTAAATGCGCGATGGGGATTGTTCTCATTGGCGGTTCGTTACCCCTGTGGGGGATTGTTCCTATTGGCCATTTTCTGACCTGGTAGGGACTCGTCCCCATTGGTTGGGCACGTATATATTACTGTAGCACTGAAGCACGAAATACTAGATATGCTACGATCTAATTGAGCCATGAACATGTCCCACGATCACATGGGAATGGAGTAGGAGAGAGATAGAGCCATCTTACGCTAGGCCTCCTTGGTTATTTAGGAGTTCAAGTCCGATAGAGGACCCTTAAATTTTGATTTAGGTAGTGGGTTTGTTACAGCATGGAATTGAGCTGTTGTGTTCCGTCTTATTGGAATTCCTTGGGGAGTGATGGTGATTCCTGCTAACACTTCTTTATTTTCTTTTCTCATCATGAGACCTATGACTTCCAGATTTGCTTGAGCCACTCTCCTTATCCAATTTCTTTTCTATTATGTTCAAGCTCTCCAATAACTTCATGTTGAAGTCATCCTGTTGCTCCTTGGCTCTCATACGCCTTTCATTATCATATTTATGTATTTGGACGTCCTTCTGTAAATTTTTAATAGTCTCTGCCATATTCACATTTTCATCCCTTTCTTCTCCATGTCCATTAGAGTTTGTTCCTTCCATTCCCAGATGGACATTCATCCCTCTGATTTCATCTTCCTAGATATAAGTCCCCTGTGCCTCTTCCATTCCTATGGACTCTATGGTGATCTTGATCTGATATAGTTTTTGTTAACTCTGCAAAATGTTCAGCCAAAAAAAATTTTTCAGGCTAATTGTTTCAACAATTCATGAAATTATGAACCATTTTGGTTCAATAATATATTAGAAATATTTCTTCTGATTTCCTAAAACATTGAATGCCTTGATCAATTTTCTGGGTGAATAATTATATTCTATTGTCCAATACCTTTCCAACACCTACTCACATGCTCAATTCCGAGTCTGGAGTAGAAAGTTATGGTCATTTGAAATTTTCCCATTAACTTTTTTGTTCATACTTCAACTTGGCGCAATTTTGCGCTTTAATTATGCACTCTTGCACTTACTCCATTGCATATTTCATAGGATCTCAATTGAGTTTCCTCTTATACATATTATGGACACTCTATCCAAGTCTCATCTCTTTCTAGGTTCTTGGTTGCTAGTTACAACTTGCTGAAGTTCTAGGACAATTTGTGTTTTTGGTCTAGAATGCTACAGGTCCCCTCTTTTCCATATTAAACATGTTTATCATGCCTATAAATTTAATTCATCTCTTGGAATGTCTTCTATGGTTCAATATATTTCCATTGACTTCTCATGCGCCTCAATCGAATTCCGGAGCAGAAAGTTATAGCTCTTGTAAATTAGATGGGTCTTAAAATTTACCCTTCACTGTTTAAGCTGTAACTTTCTCATAAAAGCCCCGTTTGATGAACACTTTACACCATTAGAATCTCTCTTTGAACTCTTTTATTTGAGATGCAAAGACAAAATGTACCTTTGGTACACCTTTGTCTTGTGGTTTTGGAATTGCTAAAAACACTCTTAAGGCCCTCAAAAACGTGCTGCAAAAATATGACGTTCAAACTGTATAAAATGTCACGGAAAATTCGTTGGTTTTTCTCTGTTTTTCATCCTCTAAATGACTTCGCATGCACAAATTTAAACATGTAAACACATATTCATCATGCACAGCAACAACACAAGGTAAATCATGCTTTTCGCATCCATAACTATCGTGCATCACTTCTCTGTCACGCCAATAACTTGCGTGCACTACATTTGTGTCACGTGCCAATATCCACTGCGCATAGTTTTGGTTCTTGCACTATTACCTGTTGCGTGTATTTTTTGTATCGCACACTGATATTCCACACACAATTCACTCTACATGCTACACCATGCCAACGTTCAGTACGCCCGCCATGTACCAATACTCTATGCGCACCATTAACTAAATTGTTCGTGCGACAACATATACCCATATTGCGCATGCACCAACAAAAATCCTTTGCGCTCTACCAATACTGCGCCCACCACGCGCACCATTATTATGTGCGTGAACACCTCACACACCTTAATATGTGTATGTACACCGCGCAATGCTATATTTAGCACACACTCGCACACCAACATTTTTCTGTGTGGCACCCAATTTTACATATCACAAGATTTTTACTGCACATCATGCATTTTTAGTGTGCCCACCTTCACACATTCATTTTTATGCGCAACAATTCCTTGTGAATTCCATTGCAGAAATTGGGGCTTTTTCCTAACCTTTTCCCCAATTTACCATAGTCATTCTGCAACTATGAAATTCGTTCAATTTCACCCGGATAACACCAGTTCAACCTCTGCAACAACAAATCGTTGCAGTTTGACATTTCTTGAACGAATTTACCCAACAATCAATTCACAAATTGAGAATTTTATTTACTAATATCGCCCCATCTGTCATGGCTTCACTGTAACTTCAAATTCGACCAATTCCAGGCCCGAATTTGCTAGAATAGATATTAAATCCATAATATCTCACCACTTGTTTGAATTTCTCCATTTTCTCATGAATTTAACAACATAAATTGGGGCTTTTCCCAATTCTGCATCATTGCTTCCAAAATTTACCATGGACGCTCTGTGACTTAAAATTTGGCCACTTCGAAATAAATCCTCTGTGTAATTTTGCCTCAACTCAACTTGCTCGGCCCATCCAGGCTAAGTGTTTAAAATTGAAGCTCTTATACCATGTTGTATCATCCCCAACCATCAACCGGTCGGCCAATGCCACTACTCAGATGCTTTGCTAAGCTCTGATACCATGTTGTAACGTCCCTGGCCACCCATGGTCGGGCCACGCTACACGAGAGATTTCTCTTGTTCTCTCAGTGGAACATATTGTAACATACCCAATATCCAATTGAGCTATGCCACATAAATTTTTCGAACTGCATACAATTAAAATATATACACACAGAACTCTTGTAGAACTTTATATATAAAACGTAACAGACATATACATTACGTAAATGCACGGATCCACACTGAAATAACAGTAACATATACATGCATCATATATAGGAAATACCCATAACAATAAACACAGTTATAACCGCACATATGATAACCCACAAAAATAAGCATGTAAGTAACAATGCAACATGCAAATTTATCACACAATTGGCACTTATCTTGGTAAGAATGTCACCAACTGCGTGAAGACCTTCCACGAACCTCCCAGCCTTATACTACACTGTTCATCACTCTCAATAGTGAGTCACCCCCGCGCTGGACTAAACTCCGCCCAGGTAAAAGGATTCCTAACTAGGCTAAAGGATCGTAGACAATAGGAAAGACTCCATCTCAGGTGCCAACTCAAACTAACATCCTATAATCCCTCATTCCCCACATGCCTGTCCCACCCCAGGAAGTGTGCTCCTTCTCTACTCAACAGTCCTTCGGCTGCCCCACTTCCTTTCCAGGCTTCAACAACAGGCTAGACAAGAAGTCTTAGAGACATGTAGTTGTAGTTTAGCACCTTCAGGAAATCAATTCCCAACAATTCTCTCACCAAGAGAGAAATTTCTCACGGGCCTGACAACCCACCTCTTCAATCTCCCACGGGCCTGACAACCCACTTCTTCAATCTCCCACACTAACCAACTTCACAAACAAATATGGATATGGATACAGATTTAGGTCCAGTCACGAAGATAGGAAGGATAGCTCAATGGCGTGTGAATGCTCATGGATGATTGAATGGATGACTGAATGATGGAAGGAATGATGACAAGAATGATCGGAAATGAAATAAGTCCCAACAATATGTATGCATGTCCCCAACTTGACACTTGTCATGTTAGGAGCTACTTTGGCCCACTTGTCCCCAACTTTAGAACTTAGGATAAAATAATTATCCATACTTTATACTTAAGAAATATTAATATAATGTTCCTTTTTGGCTTAATCTCCCTAGCTTATCCCTTTTCCTTAACTTTTAGGCCCCTCCCTTTCCCTAACCAGTGGATTTTAGTCCCCGTCTCTTTTATCGTGGTCGGTCTACGCGCAACGATGTATTTTATATTAATCATGAGACATATACAAAAATAGGCGCACTGGCCTTCAACATCTAGGCTCTCTGGCCTAATCAAAACATAAACATCCTAGCTTATAATAACTGGATCACCAGCCTATAAAACATAGCATATTCACAAAGGCTCGATGGCCTCAATGTCGCGCTTACTTAAGATGTTGCACGCGGTATCTTGGAATGTGCACACTTCCTCATTTTACTGCTCAGTACATGTGCGCACTATGCCATGAAAGGTGCATAAAAATATGATATCAAACAACTCACCAACTTAAGTACATTTTCATTTACATTTACAATTGGGTTCAACCTGGGGATATTACATTTTTACCCTTCATCTTGTCATTCCAATCTTTTTGGAAAACTAACCTTCCTCTACTCTACTTATAAATATTTGTTTCTCTCCTTATGGATTCCTCCAAAGTTTTGGGGTTATCATATTGTATCTTTTCACTATAGAAGGAGGGTAACCCACTTAGAAACCTTTGGATTTTGACCTTTTCATCCTTTATGATGTCAACATACTTCAACAATTCAAAGAATCTCTTCTCATATTCATCCATTGTCATGCTTCCCACTTGAGTTCAAAGAACTCTTTCATTTTCCTTTCATAATAATGCTAGAACAAATATTTCTCTTGGAAGTATCCTTTGAACTGCCTCCATGAGATCCTCTTCTCATCAAGGTTCTTGGATTACTTAAGTTGGTCCCACCACATGGATTTATTTCCTTGCAAGTGGTAGGTTGCAATTCGAGCTTCTACCATTGAGCGGTAATCATGCAATTGGAAATATTTCTTCATTTCCAACATCCAAGCCTCGACGTCTTCTCCTTTCTTGTGCTCACCATTGAAATTCGGTGGCTTAATTTTCCTGAGGTCACCTTGCAAGATGTCTACCTTAGGCCTTCTCCTGTACCTATGGATAGGAGACATACTTGGGATGATTCTTGTCCTTGAACTTGCATGGATTCTTCTAGTGGATTGCCTTGGATAATAATGACATCTTCTCATGCTTCTTGACTTCCTATCATTCCCATGATCATCCCTTTTTATTTGGGATCTAGATGTTGTCACTTGTCTAGCACTAGATTCTTTCTTGGTGCCATATTCTTTGTTAACTTTTTTATGAAACATATTCATACTCTGAAGTATATCTTCTTAAGATTTCATAATCCTTTCATTATCGACCCTATAGCTCTGTACTTCTCTATGCAGGATTCTCTTAGTTATAGGCTCATGTCTGCCTCTTATTCCATTTGACTTTGTCTTATCTTTTCCCGTGATGACATGTAGACCTTTTATCTCTTCCTCATGAATGTAAGATCCCTAAGAATATTCCATAACTCCATTCCTCATATAAGAACCAAAGTTGTTTTCATGTACCTCTAATTCTGCAAGAAATGTGCATGTAATAATTATTGTTAGCACAAGCATAACATATTAACGTTTCATTAATTATAATATAGTTTATTCTTCATATCAAACTAAAAATAATGAAATGCACGAAGTCAAGATCTGATTCCTTAGATGCATTTTCAACGGTTGTACTCATGCCTCATTCTGAGTTCTGAGAAAAATGTTATAACAACCATAAGCTACAATTTCCACTCATTCACTGCCATAGAAATTATTTATTACTTTCTGATAAAATTTTAGTGCTCAATTCAAAATTATGGGTGGATATATGTATCCTCCTCCTCAATACATTTCCAACGACTATTTTTTTTCTCAAATACGAGCTTTGAGTTAAAATTTATGGTCCGAAGAAGTTTTGATTGTTTTTCCCAATTTATCCCTATACGTTATAGGTTCCTTCTTTCTCTTCCTGCACATTTTTACATTCCCAAATTCCAAATATAGCTCCATGTATTACTTATACAACTCATAATATTTCCATACACTAATCCTAATCCCCAAACAAACTTCTAAGCAATGAGGTATGCCCTCTAGAAGTAAATTGGTGCCGGAATTTTACCTTAATTGATTCAAATGTAACTTTCTCATGCAAGCTTTGTTTTGCGTCTTGGATAGCTCTCTCCTAATTCTTTTATTTAAGATGTAGAGATAGAGTGTACCAAGGTACACTCTACTCTCATGGGTTTTGATTTCCTAAAAACGTCTTTTAGGGTCTCAAAATTGCCTTGCAAGTTCATGACCTTCAAAATCCCAAAAAGTTCATAGAATTTTGACTGTTTATTGTTATAACAACCCTTTAAATCCGAGTTGTTGATCTCAAATCTGGTGAAATATGATCCGTTGATTCACTAATCCTTTCCAAACCCCACAGATCAATTTCCACCATCGGTCGACAACTTAAAACAATATGGGTCGTTAATTTCCAACACTTCATCGGTGATTGACAATCAACGATTCTCTTTGGAAAACCAATTGTTTGCGAGTCTCCCCAAAGCCAAATCATCGGCCATCAACCATCGAAGAATTCTCTTATAAATCACTTTCAATACATCACTAAACTGGTCAACCCGACCATCGATGATCTTTGTTGGCGGATGAAACTTCTTACCAATTTGGCCGACCTAATCATCGACCATCAACCATCTCTTGGATGATGTGACAACTATGTTGACGTGGGTTGTCACGTAGATGCTAAAGTAGCATGACATGTCATCCTAAGGAATCAACTTGGCTAACGTGGCATGACACGTGGATATTGACATGGCATGACACATCATCACCCTCTTTCCTTCATCGATTATCGACAATATCTCTTGGAAGAATTGAACATATCACTAATTTTTTCGAGCCCTAACCATCGACCATTGACAATCAGATAATTCTCTCCGATCGAACCAAAAACCTTCGCCAAATGCGTCGATTGGATCATTGGACATCGAGGAATTTTATTGGCGAACTTCAACACTTCACCATCGTAGATTTATTTTGGTCGATCAAAACTCTTCACCAAACTCACTGATCCAACCATCGAATGTCGACAATTTCTCTTGGAAAATTTCCAACACTTGAAATTTCTACCAAATCCTCGATGAATCTAGGCCATCAGTCTATCATTCAAATTGATCTTGACCAGTAATTTGCTCCAACCTCCCATCGACCGAAAACGAATCCAAACTATTGGTCTGTCTCATTTTCCTAATTGTCAAAAATGAATCTCAGTCATTGATTTGCTCAACTTTCCAAATACCTAAAACCTTAATAAATTTAAAATTTATCACAATGAATCTAGGTCTTTGATCTCGAGATCGAACACGATCTCAGTCGTTGATTCTTCAAACTCTTCCCAACGCTACAATGACCATTAAAACATGAAATTCAACCTTCCATGTCAAATTTTAACTATGCAACTCTTTAAATTGACTCCATTAAACCTCTTAGAAATATCTGAGGCATTTAAACATGAATTGTTTTCTCACAAATTTGGGGATTTCACTCTAATTTTCTCTATTTTTTCCCCAAATTTGTCACAAAACAAATTTGTAACAACGAATTTGTTGAAATTCACACTAGTTCTTGGCCCATACAAGCCTAGTGTTTGAACCATAGGCTCTGATACCATAATTTAACATCCCCCAACCTAGATGAGGTCCATTACGTGCGGAAAAATCATAATTTTTTTTTTTTTGATAAGTAACAGATTTCTTGTAGCTTACCAGCTACAAATTACAACCAGATTTAATTATGTTCTATTACCATTAATTAAATTCATCCATAACATTTTTAAACAAGCATGAAGTCATCTAATAACTACACAATAGCATGTAAAAGTATTCTCATAAACAGAGTAAAAACATAACAATTTAACATATAAAATAACACAACAACAAAATAAAACACTTATCTTTTAATTCAGATGTGCAACCAGCAGATTGGAATGGATGTTCCACCCAACCATAAAAAAAAAAAAAAATCCTAATCTCAACAACAATTCACCCCCGAGCTGAGGCTAGTAAAATAAAAGAGAGGATGGTCTCTCATTGTACACTCACAGCTCATAAAACTCACAACCCAGTGGTATTCTCTTACATCTATCCTGATTTTTCCACCATATCTCTTCCTCTCAACTTGCCCAACCCAAGGAATGTACCCCTTCACTGAGCTCAGTCCCTCGGGTGTCCCATAAATTTATCAGAGTCTCTCTGGCATAGGTAACCAAGAATCTCTCTACTAGTAATTCAAGGGAACTTACTACTAGGAAAAATACCAGGAAAAAAACCAACAGTAACCACTTGTTGTGACAGTGCAACTCACACAAGAGTTCACTCTTCATGCCTAACAACCTAACTCTTCAATATTCAACTCCAAAATGCTCAAGCATGCTCTAGAATCCACCCTCCATGGTTGCTCCAGCTCCAAGCTCTTCTTTTCTTCTATATTCTTGTAGTTCGTGCAAAAACACGGATGTCTAAAATTGTTGTAACAACTCATAAAAAATTCCTCTCTTTGTATTTCTTTCTTGACTCACACACTTCTCCAACATGATTGTACTCAGCCCCCATGCTCCCAATAACTATGGGATGTGACTTCTCATTCCCACCCTCTTACATGCATTCAATGATTGTCTTTGGGGACACTCAATCATAAAATAGAGGTTAATACATAATGATAATCAAATTTAGGAATGTGGGTGGAATTAATAGACATGGGTAATCCCCCTTGGACCCCTTTCCTAGAAATTATCCTATATCCTCTCCTCTCTTGTGTATTAATTCATCCCCCGCCTCTCTCCATGTCCCCTTAGCAACTGACATCACATTTTTATTTATTAAAATTATGAAATACAATTCATATATTACATTGCTTGGCCATATCCACACATAATATCTACATAAGAATCAATTAAAATGGGGATTATAGCAGGGATGCTACATATCTTTTGAACCTTTTGCATTAATTGGTTTTAATGGATTTAAAGGTATTTGTCAATCATATATGATTGTGGGGTTTAATGTTTTGTTTATGACTTGAAGATAACTTTCTTTTAAGGATTTATTGTTTCCTTATGCATTGGCGTGTAATATCATCTCACTACATCATTGAGAAGTGAATATGTTGTGTTTGCAATAAATCCCATTGAATTTTCCTATTTTAGGAAAAATTAAATGCCCCCCCCCCCCCACTGAATTTTACAGAAACTATGAAAAGAGAATGACAGTTCCTCGGTACTGAAGGATCTTGTGATAATTACAGAAGGGGAAAAGTTCACTCACTTTTGATTTCCTTCCTTTGAATAACCATAAAATCAATCAATCGAGGGTCAACAATGTCAATCCACTACTAATCACAAGGAAAACTACCACTTATGTTTGCAATTCCCCATCGATCCATTTCCATGTATCATTATTTTTCTAAGTCTAACCATGTACACAACCCTTCCCCACCCATTTCTCTTTTTAGTTCCATAATCCACCATGTTCCTACACTCGAAATTTTTAAAAATACTTAGCCAATTTTTATGAATTGTGAGGGAATCCTTATGCTATGTAGATATTCCAGTTTTCATAGCCATTTCCCTGCATTCCACACAAAATATTTCCTCACACAAGCCATGTTCTTCATATACCAACACTTAGACTATTTTTCAAAACTTTCCTTTACTGCGGAGGACCCAACATCACCCACCTCTTTGCTCAAATCCTTTCCCTACACAAACTAAACCTCCACTCACCTATACTTTCACACAACTCTTGTTTGGAAGAAATTTCACTCTCTTTATTCATACTCTCCATACCTCCACATCCCCCCCCCCCGATCCTCGCACTTCCACACTACCACATGCTTATTTCTCCGAGAATCTATCTTCCTAGTAGCCTTTTGAGTTTTCTTCTTCGATATTTCCATGTCAACATGTCAAATTGGAATCAAGATCCTATTCAGTTGTGATGTCATGTGACATGTTGTATGATGTGTCATCCCATTACCCATTGGTTTCCCACCACTTGTCATATTTAAATTAATTTGGTCTTGATCTCGGTCTGGCATGTCTAACTGATTCAACATCTAGATATTCATGACATTAGCACACCTTATTAGAAGCATATTTTCTAGTATCCTATGTGGCTTCCAACATATCAGTCTTTTCTATCTGTTAATTCAAAGTGACATGTGACATGTTATGCTGACATGTCCTATCTAATGGGGAATTCGGATGTCGCAGGCCTATCAGACTCACCTTTATGGGATCTCCTTGTTATCACATATAAATGTTGGGTTTGCCAGCTTCAAAAACATGATCCAATACATTGAAATTGAGAATTTGTATAGTTAAGAGATTAGGCCTATCAAACATGGGGATTTGAGAACAAAGTTTATAAGTCCATTCGGGATATGCGGGCTCATGTCTTGTTTCCATTTATAACCCAAAAATTTAAAATTTGTTTGGGTATTGTGTTCTATGTTATTAAAAATAGGTGTTAATAAAAGCGCTGCCAAATAATAAACCAACGCTACAAGTTTTGATGGACAAGTTGTGAACATTTCAAGATCGTTTGCAGAGGGTTTTGATGGACAAGTTATGAACATTGTAGAGATTTCATTCTCAGTTTTTGAAGAAAGTATTGCATAGGTAGTTGGCTTGCCAATCGATGGTGAAATATGGTTCAAGAAACAAACCCTTATAGGAATCGATATCGAATTTTTTCTAAAAGATGAACCTAGAGATGAAAATTGGAGGTAGAACGTTTAGAGTTCCTGGTTGAAACCCTCATGGAATGAAGCCTTGAATGTCCTCTAGATATATTTTACGTGCAAGGGAAGGTATGACAAAATTGGCATGTATCATTTCAAGTTTTTATCTCATCTTGTTGGCTAGATTAGGATGAATTTGTCTCATTTCCTTTTAAAAAGTCTGATCAAAATGTCATCAAAGGTCAAGAAAAGACCAAACACTTCACCCCATTGTATCTTTCATAGAGGGTTGATCAAATTGATAATGGTGATCATTTGAAAAAATTGAATCGATCCTGGGAGCATTTTTGTTCTAGGGGGGTTTTAATGAAAGTGTCGCTGCCAGAACTAAATCCTATCTAAGAAAATCAAAACTCATATTGAAGGAAATATCGTTTTTGAAGAACCTAAATCAACTATGTGAACCAACACTCTTTTGACCATAAGTATGAGAAAATATTCGTTGGAAGGGCAGGGGTCAGCTTCAAAACTTATACATGTTATTAAAAAGGTTTATACTAGGAATAACATCAAAACATCTAGGGGAATAGGTCAAAGATATTCCTAAGAAGATTCCTACTTCATCTAAGCACTCCAAACGAAGTTTCGTCAGTAAGGCAACAAGAGAAAACAAAGGGCGGTCTTCAAGAAAGGAGCAAACCCCAGAAATTCCAAATCATAGCTTTTTAGGAAAATTTGAAAATGAGAACAAGGAGAATACAGAGTATTATGATGATGTGCCTCTATCCTCTTTTCTTAAGAAAATAACTTTAAATATCAGAAAAACAGGGATCCATGGTGAAATATCTCCTCCATCTGTGAATAAAGGTGTGCCAATTGATTTTAGCAAACCAGAAGGCTCAAAAGATGAAGGAAAATCATCAAAATTTGAAGAAAAGGAGAAGGGGAAGCATGTTGCATGAGCTGTAGTATATGAGAACATAAAACCTCCTACAAGACCTATCAACAAACTGAGGTTAAATGCAAAAATCAGATTGAACCCTTCTCTTAAATACTTGGTTATAAATATAGATGAAGACAAATATGAAAATGAAGAAAAAACACAAGTTAGCAGAAGCAAAATAACAAAACAACAAAAGGAGGTTAGAAAAAATAAATTGAACGCTTGTTAGAAGAAATACAAGTAACTAAAAAGAGATCAACAAAGAAACTACCTAGTGGAATTCCCAAGAAGATGGCTAAAGCCAAAACAATCATGGCTAAGAAAAGTAAAAGGATTGAGTAGGGCCAGCCTAGTAGGCTTGATACATTAATTGAGGTCGTTGAAACTCTGAAATGAAACTATATGGTAAAGTATGGAACATGGCGCATCCAAATGAAATGGCAATGCCTAGTTTTCAAAGTTTTGGCAACAATTGATCTTTAATTTGGATAACGAATTACAACCTATGGTGGATCCCTTTGTTTTCCTCGAAAGGTTTGATGCATGTTTTGAGGAGATTAATTAGCTATAACAGGTCAGATCATTTTTTGGGATATGATATGATAAGATTGGATTGGGTCCTATTTCTTTGGGATTTTGATGTTATTATGGGGAATCCTATCTACTCCAAGCAGGTTGGATATCTAGATATTTAAGGAAGATTATATTTACCTAAATCAAGCATATTTTCTATGATCATGTGAGCTGCAGACAAAGCACAAGTTCCATATTTTGTTCCAGAATATCAGTGAGCAGATCAATGTCCATTTCTTCAACGGATTGGACATCTATGTGTCTTGGGTCAAATAGGCAGCGAGTGAGGTTATCTTTTGGTTGAAATATTTTCCAGATATAGTTTAAGGATAGAAGATATACATATTGCTTTTGACATTTTTGGATATTTTGTAATTAAAACTTTTCCATAAATTATGGTTCTGAATATTAGATGACCTTTCTATAAAAAGGATGTAAAAGAAATTTTAGGGGTTGAAGTGTGAAGGAAGAGACTCTTGTTGCATGTAATATTCCTGATATCAATACAAATCATTCAAGCAAAAGTACTTGAGCTTTTCTTCAAAGATTCATGTTATGGTGCCTTTTAGTTTGTTCGTATGTATGTTTTGTTCTTTTAATCAGTTACTTCCATTAAATGTTTTTCCTCATGTTTGAATGGAGAATATGTGAACCATATTTCATTTTTATTAGTGATCTATTTCATTGGAATTCAAGCATCAATGCTATGTTGTTCTTCTATTTTGAATGGGTATGGAATTCATCAAATGGTGCTTTATATATTTACATTCATTTGACTTTCATTCTCATTCTGAAAATGGTTGCAGATTTCATTCTTGGCTAAATTCTCTGCTCTGATCAAATTTCCTTTCTCATTCTATCACCATACTACAACAATTCAGATGTCTAGCCTGATTCCATATATCTTTCCTTAGAGTGTAAATGTTCATATTAACCAAGTATTGGAGGTTATGTGATTGATATATTTGGTTTTGAATCCATTACCAATGAAGATCTTCTCCTCAACTCTACCACAATCATTCATTTTATAAACCCTATT
>JASDQU010187331.1:7898-26827 GCA_032191745.1 Picea mariana | reverse complement strand
TTTGTGTCAATCACATTCTTATTCTTTAGTCTTGGAACCAATTCCCAAGTGTCATTCTTCTCTATTTGATCCAATTCTTCATCCATGGCCTTATTCCAAAATTCATCCTTGCTGGCCTCTTCAAAATTGTTCGGTTCAATCGTAGATGAGAGTGCTCGGTGTGTTTGTTCTAGTGAATGGATTCTTTTTCTACTCTCAACTCCTGCGTCTGTGTTTTCGATAATCTGACCTGAAGGTTGATTCTTTTGTACTCGTTTGCTAGGTGTCTTTGGAGGCACTTGTTGAAATTGTTCTTCTATTTCTGTCTGATACTCTTCATCTTCCCCTTCTACTTCTTCTTCATCTTTTGCTTCTCTTCGTAAAGTTGTTCCATTAATTCATTTTATTCTTCCTTTATTTTTCCTCCACCTGTTTCATTAATTGTTACATTGATGCTTTCCACAACTTTGTTCAACCTCAAATTGTAAAACTTGTATGTTTTCCTTGTACTTGAGTAACCGACAAGTACTCATTTGTCCACATGAGAATCAAACTTTCCCATTCTGCCATCTTCTCTTTTGATGCAGCATTTTCTTCCAAATACTCTGAAGTGCTTCACATTTGTTGGTCTTCCTTTCCATAGCTCATAGGTAGTTTTGTCAGTGGTGTTTCTGAGCATTACTCTATTTTGAATGTGAACCATTGTATGTATTGCATGTGTCCAAAAGATATCTGTCAATTTGGAATCCATTAACATTGTTTGAGCCATTTCCTATATTGTCTTGTTCTTTCTTTCAACAACTCCATTCTATTGAGGTGTCATAGCAATGGAGAATTGCCTTTTTATTCCATGCCTGCTACATTAGTCCATAAATTCCTTTGAAGTGAACTCTCCTCCATTATCATATCTCAAACATTTGATTTTTGAATCTATTTCATTTTCAACCATTTCCTTGTAGATCTTGAATTTTTCAAAATTTTTTGACTTATTCCTGAGAAAGAAAACTACATTCATTATTGTATAATCATCAACTAATAACATAAAGTATTTATCACCTTTTAAACCCTTTGTTATAGTTGGTCCAACTACATCAGTAAGCACAATATCCAGTGGTCTTGTCATTGAATATTCTTTTGATTTACACCTAGTCTTCTTTTTCTTTCCTTGTTGACAATGCTTGCATAAAGTGTTTGTTGGTTTTGTAATCTAGGGAATTTCTCTAACTGCTTCTTTTTTTCTGGCTTTGAAAAGTTTATCAAAGTGTATGTGACCCATTCTTCTTTTCCGTAGCCAACTTTCATATTCTTTTCCTAGACAACACTTTTCATTTCCAATTTCACTTTGTACATATATGTTGCTTGAAGTTCTTGCAATTGTTGCAATCAATTTTCTTGAACCTTATTTTCTTATCTCACACTTTTTTGAATTGAAAGTAACTTTATGACCTTGGTCACACATTTGACTCACACTTAGAATATTATGTTTCATATCTTCTACTAGTAGAACATTTCCTACCTTGGTATTCTTGTTTCCAATTCTAACTATGTATTTTCCAATGATTTTAGCTGAATCATCATTTCCGAAGGAGACTGATCCATCTCTCTCCTTTCTTAATGTAAGAAACCTATCTTTATCACCTGTCATGTGTTTTGAACAACCACTATCAACATACCAACCACGTTTATTCAACTTATCTTGTAGAGCGAGTGTGCATTCTTCATTGCTATATTGATTCTGCTTTCTTATCCATGTTCTCTTCTGAGGCTCTTGTCTATGACTTTTTTTGCTATGTTGTGGTTCTCTAGGAGGAACTGTCATTCTGCAATATTTGGCCATGTGTCCAAAGTTGTTGCACTTGTATAATTCCACTTCAGTGCTCAATGATTCAAACCTATTGTAACTTCTTCTTTGTGTTTCACTAGGCCTTCTTGAATAACCCTTTTGTGTATGAATTTCAAAGTTGTTTATGTTCTTGTTGTTAGCTATGCAATTCATAGCTTTATGTCCAAAATTATTACATGCATAACATAGAACAAAAAATATAGTTTGATACCCAGGATTTGAAGATATTTTGAAAGAATTTGCTCTTCTAAATCCTTCTTCTTCCCAAGGCCTATCTATTGATTGTTGATTATGAAATCTGAATCTTCTCGGTGGAGGAGTGTCCCTATAATCTTACTTGTAGATCTTCCTATCCCCTTTGATTGTTTTTGCATAGATTTTTGGATATTTTTCTTGTTTTGTTGCTTTGGATCTTGATCCCTTTTCTATCCGATTGTATCCAAGTCTAGACTTGTCATGATGGGGTTTTTGACTACTAATAATGTCATCCAAAACTTTTGAGTTATTATGCATATTTTTCTTTTGAAGATCCTTTCTTAATGTGACAATCTCTGCTTCCAAATTTCCAATGATCTTGCCTCTTTCTTATATCTTTTCTTTGAGTGCTTCTTCAATTCTTTTATCTTATTCTATTTCAACCTTCAAATTTGTGATCATTTGTTCTAGTTCGTGAGTGTCTTCTTTCTTGTCTAGTTCCACTTGTAGATTATTTTTTTTCTTCTTTTATCTTCTTATAACTTCTATGGAACACAAAAATTCTTCTCGGTAGTCAACTTCTGCCTCTTCATATTCTTCTTCAGCCTCTTCATATTCTTCTTCGGTGTCTTATTTGTCAGAGTATTCTACTGCCATGAATAGAACTCTTTATGTCTCACTGTCACTGACTTCATCTTCATCTAATGATGAAATGTCTTCTTTGGTGCATAAGGTTTTCTTGAAAACTTTCTCTGTGGTTCTTTTTCCTTTATATGTTTGTTTTCTATTTGAGTAATCTTCATCATTCCTCTTATTTTTCTTATGAGGACATTTGTTAGAAAAATGAACAATACCATCACAACTAAAACAAATCAAAGGAAACTTACCTCTATATCTGTCGTTGGTTCCCTTGTTCAATCTTCTAACAAAGTTGGCCACTTATTCATCATCTTCTGAGATGTCATTGTTGCTGCTATATTCTTTTTCCTTTTTCTTTCCCTTTTTCTTTGACCTTTTGGATGATTTGAAAGATACTTCTTTTATATCTGGATTTTCCTGTTCAATTCTCATTTCATATGTTGTGAAGATTACAAGTAGTTTGTCCATGCTTATTGAGTCTAGATATGATCTTTCTTATAGTGTTGATATCTTAGGGTCAAATCTCATAGGAAGATATCTTAGAACCTTTTGAACAATTACAGATTCTTTGATTTCTTCTCCCAATCCTATGATTGCATTTACTTTTTCATCGACTCATAAGAAATAATCTGCAATATTCCCATCTTCCTTCATCTTTAGTTGTTCAAACTGACCTCTATAAGCTTGAAGCTTTGTTGCTTTGAATTTTGAATTTTGTCCCAAAACTCTTTAGAGGATTTGCAATGTATAACTTTGGTGAATACTAATTCAAAAAGACCATTCAAAAGTTCATTTGTGGCTTTGGAATTATTTTGACCGAGTTTTAATGCTCTTTCATTTGTCAGTGGAACTGTTGGTTCTTTGTATCCATCTACAACTGATTGCCAAATTTCAAATCTTTGTGCCTGTATATATGTTTTCATCCTTCTACTCCAAAATGAGTACTTATGTCCATGAAACTGTGGTATTCCATTTTTATACATGTTGTTGCTCTCCATGATCTACCTTTCAGTGGTTAAACTGATTTCTGAAGGAACCTTCTCTGATACCAATTGTTGGATTAGTGAGAGGAGGGGTAAATTAGGAATAGAGAAATTGAATTCTTTTTAACCTTATAATGCAAGTGTTATTTCAGTGTAGCATTATCATCCAATAATTGCAGAGTAAATAAACAATGAAAAAATGAGCAATCATACACAGTACACTAGTGTTTTTACATGGAAACCCAAAGCAGGAGAAAACCACAGAATGATTTTTCTTATATGTTTTGAAGAATTACATTCATTAGAAGCACAAACTTCCTTTGTTTTCCAGCTGCAACTAGAAGAAGGCTCCAACCCCCTAGTTTCTCAGGCTACAACTTGAGGGAAGCTCCAACTCCCCAATTCTCTAGCTACAACCAGAAAGAGGCTACAACTCCCTAAGTTCTTCCGCTCAAACAGAAGGTGGCTACAACCACCTATCCTTTCCCCGTCCAACTGCCTTGAAATATAAGTAGAATGATGGAACCACTGTCACACTATCACTATGAGATATACCACTATACAACTGTGACAACCTGTACCACTGACTTACAACCAACCTGTATTACTTCCTTGCAATCAACCTATACCTGAACTGAACATGTATCAACCAAAATACAATAGATACATGACCTATAGTTCTGCAGCACACGTATGTACGCACCCTATCTATTATGCATCTCATGTATGTATGTGACCAAACTGTTATGCAGCCTATGTATGCCTTCTGAAAACTAGGGTTTTCTTTCTTCTGAAAACTTTTGACCCTCTGCAACTTATTTCACATAGATTTGTAACCTATCATTGTATCCAAACTATATCTGTACCTTGTGCATGCATCCTCATACATAACCTTTACCCAAAAACTATATATCTCTCTCTATTCATGTGACATAAGTGTGTGTAATCATGAACAAGTATAATAACCCTCACATGATCTAGACTTCAAACCCTTTCAAATATTCAGCCTCTCAATACATCAACCAATACAAGCTCTCAACCATGTACCACAAAAAACCCTTAGCCATATGCCAAGAAATACAAGATGTTCCTCAACTCTAACAAGAAGTATCAATGATAAATATACCAGCATTGTATTACTATAGATATGACTTATAAAAAAGATCCCATGCAACCACTAGTCTCTCTAGGGAGAATCCTCAAATCTCCATAACCATTTATCATGCATACATCAAAATTCAACTATTCATAGAAATAAGACATAATATTTGAACCAATGGATAGATATGATGTATATGAGCATTGTAGGCCTTCCTAGAAGATTGATCTTAGAATCTAGAACCTCTGCATCTTCATCATCTCAAGTTTCCATAGATTTACACACATGTATGCACCCTAATACACTGTCAGCCCGCGTATGTACACGCCCTAATAAACTATCAACCCACATATGTACACACCCTTATAATATAATGTCAGCCCACATACGCCTCATAAATTAGGGTTTTTTAGTATTCTCTATAATTTTGAAACTTTCACCATCGACCCTTCATACTACCTCAGACTTTCGCAAGTTCAGATGTATCAATGAGTACTTGCAATAAGCCTTACACAAAAAAATATATTCAATGTGTTCAAGTGTGATTAAATGAGAGATACTTGCCTCTTATTTCTACTTTCATGTAGCATCCCACTTTCATTATTTTAGGGAGTTCTCCATTAAATTTATTATTTAAATAATTTCTTTTGCAAACACTTTGACTTTTTGGGGCTTCTTGATGACTCATGAGGGTTCTCCAACATCACATGACCATAAATCTCTAAACTTTAGGAGTTATGTGACATTCCACATACCACCGGAAATGGCATGACATGTAATATCCATCTAGAATAGTCTCGCCTTCAAATATATTAAAACGCATACCATTATACATCAAACAAACTTGGGTCCATTGCCCAAACCTTTGTGCTACCATAATTCATTACCAGACTTTATTCAAGGGTTGACATCAATGACGACCAACCCAAATAATCAACATTCAGATATACCACCACAAAAGATTTGGTTAAGGGTCTCAATACATCATCCATCAGTCTCATGAAATTTGTTGGTGCATTTGTTAAGCCAAAGGGAATGACCATCCATTCGAAGAGGCCTTCTTTAGATTTGAAAGATTTATTCCATAATTCAACTGGTTCAATGGGAACCTAGTGGTAGTGAGACTTTAGTTCAATATTTTTCAAGAACTTTTCCCCCTTGAGTTGGTCAAGAAGGTCATCAATTCGGGGAATGGGGTACCAGTTCCTGACTGGAATTTTGTTTAATGTTATGTAATCAATGCAGAGCTACCAGGTCATGTCTTTCTTTAGCACCAGCACAATCAATATTCCGCAAGGGGAGGATATGGGTTGGATGTGCCCCTTTTGAAGAAACTCTTGGATATGGCATTTGATTTTGTCATCTTCCATCATTGAGCGATGATAGAATGGTCCATTAGGAAGCGGTGCACCAGGGGTTATATCAATTGGATGATTGACTTGGTAGTGCATTAGTACCTGGGTGGGTGAGGAGAATATGTCATTGTACTCTTCCATGATCCCATCCACTTTCTTTTGCTGCAAAGAGAGGCTCTGTGTAGAGGCCACAGATGTGGCGATGACCTTCTTCTTACTGTGAGCACATATAAAAAAGAAGAAGAAATTATCAGTCTGAGAAATGACCTTACTGCATTGCTTAGCAGAGATTAAATAAATAGCGGTAGGCGGCGCTACCTCTGGTATCATGTACAATTTTATACCCAAAGTAATAAGAACACTGTAGTGTCTAGACTCATACACAACATGTCACTTCCATAAATATGGTTGGCCTAAAAGAACATAACAAACTTCAAGGGGAGCAATATCATGCAATACCTCACCTTTCAAGGGCTTGGTATTGTAGAGCAGATGGAATTGTTGGTTGATGCAGAGATCTCATCCTTGGTGAAGCTAGCCGATGGTGTAGGATTGTGGGGGTGGTGTTATCAATGGTTCCATCTGCTTGATGACCTCTAATTAAATAGGTTTATTCTGACTTTTGCTATCGAAAATGAAATGTAGTGGAGTCCCCTTTACCCACATCTATGACTGAAAGAGGCGTTCCCCTTCCTTTGTTTCTTCTAGTTCAATTGGTTGGACTTTGGTGGTAGCGACAGTGGAATTGGGTTCGTCATCGATGATTCGCTTCCCACTTTATGGATTTGATTCGGAGTCATAATTTTCCTCTGACTCGAAATCTTTCATATTGGACACCAGTAACTTCTTGGAGCAACATTATTCAATTTTGTTCCAAGAGATTTTATGGTATTCACAACACTTTCCTGTGTCCTTCTTCGACTTCTCATTACCCTTCTTGGGTTGCGGCTTGGACTGGTTGTCCAGAGAGAGACCATATTTTCTCTATCCCTTGTTTGGTGGGTTGGGACTGCCTTTTCCCTTCTTCGGATGTGAGGAATTTGCAGATCCAAACTCTCTCCTCTTCTTCTTAAATGTTTGCTCAATCTTGATAGCATATCTATAAGCCGCACGTAATGATGTGATGTTCAAAAACTTTATTTCTATTTGAATGTATTTGTGCAGACAACCAACGTATTTGAGCACCAGATGTAGTTCAAATTATTTGACACCCAATTTGGTGCGCAGAGTATGGAAAATATTGGTGAAATATGGTACTGTCTGGTCCCTTTCTTGACGCAGTGTGTCCATCTTGTGTACTGGTCCTCGTAGCTTCCAA
Source organism: Picea mariana (assembly GCA_032191745.1). Taxonomy (NCBI): domain Eukaryota; kingdom Viridiplantae; phylum Streptophyta; class Pinopsida; order Pinales; family Pinaceae; genus Picea; species Picea mariana. The sequence continues at coordinate 19,416 of JASDQU010187331.1, read as the reverse complement.
TAGGGTAGTATTGTTCTTTAATGGCATCCCTGAAGGAATCCTAGGTGGGGGAGACCACAAATATTATAGATTCCTCTGTGGCTCGTTGCTCAGAGTACGTATCCCACTAGTCCTTAACATGGGGGATGACCTTGAGGAGTCCAAAAGTAATATTTTCCCTATCGGAAAAATTGTGGACCGAAAAATACCCTTCAAGCAGATTTAGAAATTTATATATAACATCTGCATCTATCAGTCCTTCAAATAATGGAATATCAAAATTTACTTGTACCTTGAATAGGGTTGCATGGCCACTTGATGAAGATGTGTCTCCTGTGGGTAGTCGCCAAAGTATTTGTGCAAAGTTCTCCATCATCTCGTTCATTTGTCACGCAAGGGGTTCCTCGAGCAAAATTTTAAAAGGATCTCCTGCTCCATCATCTTTCTTCTCATCCCCCATGATTTGCGGTCAAGCTCAATGTGGATGATCTTGCAAAGGCTCAACTGGTTCGAGTCCCAACTTCTTGTACCTAGATCTTATCAGGGACATGCACAAAGAAAAACAAATGAAGAGAAAATCGCTCTAATACCACTGATCCAGATTTATGAGCAGAATGAAATGAATAACAGATTAAATACCATAACACATAGATACATGGAACATCAACAAAAATTCAATGAACACTAACTTCTGTTGAATAAATAAAATAGGCTGAAACTGTAAAACTACAGAACTGAAACAACTTGCTTGAATGGTGGTAGATATCTATGAGAATATATGTGGCTGCTACACACATCCGTTTGAGCATAATTTAGACCATATACCCCCTAAAATTTGGATCACGACTGACAAAAAATCATCCACCAGAATACATTATTGGGAACAATGATGCAGGAATTTAAACTTGAAGAAGAATGCCTTCACCAGAACAAAGGAATATAGCATTGTTATCCATAGTTGAACCAAACAGTTTTGAAGAAGCCAGTAATGATGAACACTGGATCAAGGCTATGGATGAATAATTGGATCAAATAGAAAAGAATGACACATGGGAATGGGTTCCAAGGTCGAAGAACAAGAATGTTATTGGTACAAAGTGGTTTTCAAAAACAAACTGAACGAGGATGGACAGGTAACCAAAAACAAAGCAATATTGGCATGCAAAGGATATACTCGGGTTGAAGGTATATATTTTGAAGAGACCTTTTCCCCAGTTTTCAGGATGGAAGCAATCATATTTATATTATCCTATGCATGTTCCAAGAGAATCAAGGTGTATCAAATGGATGTAAAATCGTCCTTTCTAAATGGATAATTAGAAGAAGAATCCTACATCGAACAACCTGAAGGGTTTCTGCTATCAGAGAAGAAAGATTATATTTGGAGGTTGAAGAAAGAATTGTATGGACTCAAGCAGTCCCCCAGAGCATGGTATTCAAGATTGGACATGTATCTACAACAACAAGGATTCAATAAGGGAAATGAAAACAACAATATCTACATAAAAGTGGATCAGGACAGTATATTGATAATTGAATTTTATGTAGATGACATTATATTTGGAAGCGATGATGACAGGATGAGTCAAAATTTTTCCAAAGATATGAAAAATGAGTTCTAAATGTCCTTGTTGGGTGAATTAAACTTCTTTTTTGTATTATATATATGTTAGCGCGACAAAGGTATTTTCATCTCTCAGACCAAGTATATCATAGAAATGCTAAAGAAGTTTGGAATGGAAGATTGCAAACCAGTAAGTACTCTTATGCCAACTAGTTTCAAGTTAAGCAAGGATGTTGATTCTAAGGATGAAAATAAAAGACTCTATAGATCAATGATTGGCATCTTACTCTATCTTACAGTGTCTAGACCGGATGTGATGTAGGCACTTGGACATGTTGCAAGGTTTCAAGCGACACCAAAGGAAACACATGTTATTGCAGTGAAGAGGATATTCAGATATCTCAAAGGAATAAAATAGTTTGGATTATGGTATCCAAAAGGGAATGAAATATCTCTGGTTTCTTACACATATGCAGATTGGGAAAGTAACATTGATCACAAAATAAGTATTAGTGGAGAATTCTTCTACTTGGGTGATTTTCTGGTATCACGGTTGAGTAAGAAACAATCATCAATATCTTTTTTCCATAACAGAAATAGAATATATTTCAACAATGACATGTTGTACTCAGGTTCTCTGGATGAAAAAAACCTTGTAGGATATACAAGTGAAGTATTATGATCCCATTTCAATATTTTGTGACAACAATAGCGCTATTAGTATCTCCAAGAATCCAGTGATGCATTCCAAGACAAAACACATTTCGATCAAATATCACTTTCAACAGGAACATGCTACAGAGAAGAACATCAAGCTATAGTACATTGGGACAAAAGAGCATATTGCAGATATCTTCACCAAACCTCTTTCAAGGGAGATTTTTGAGTATCTGCGACAGAAATGTGGAGTAGTTTATGACCCATAGTGATCCACATGGAATCAGGCACAACAAGACAAGGGGAGAGAAGAAAAAGACATGAAGAGTCCAAGTAAAGAATATTTTGAATGTTTTTCATATACATCATAAATTTGCACGAGGAAGCACCATGAAGAGAAATATCAAAAAAAAAATTCATAAGCTTACAGACCTGGGGAGCATCCCCTAAGAGAGTTACCCTTTTTCATTGATGTAAAAGGGGGAGAGAAAGAACAAAGGCATGGAAATAGAGAGAAAGAAAAGAAGCATGGAGACAGGGGGAGTGATGGTCACAGGGGGACCATGAGAAGGAACATGAGTGTTCCCATGCCATCAATGTTGCCATCAATTCCAAAGGGGGAGATTGTTGAAATATTAGTTTTCATTGATGTCAACCCTTGAAGAAGTTCGGTATCCCCAATGGTATGGTTATGGAACATGAAATTGATCAAGGAAAATGGACATGAAGGATAGTGTAAATGCAGGTAACTCACTCATTGATGGATATTCCTCATCATGTCATTTCCAATGGTACGCCACATAGTTCCTCACGATTAGGGAGTTATGGCCTTGTAATGTTGGAAGTCCCGAAGAAAGGTCTAGAAGCCCTAAACGGTTGTAACAAGAATTAATTAAGGGTAAAGTGGTTGCAACAAGAAATTCAAGAAGCCCTTAAATTAAGGAAGGAGGTTACCTAGAAAAAAGTATATATACACCTCAAGAAGTCAATCACAAGTACATTCACTCACTTATTCTCTTGAACATTTTCTAGTGAACTAGTGATCTATTTAGCAAGTTTGCAATGGTGGAATCTGAGGTAGTGACAAGTGAGAAGTGCGAGAGTTTTGGGATTGCATAGGATAGCTAGGGTTTTATGCAAAAACCCTAATTTGGATGATCTTCACAGATCAGACAGCTAGTGTCTCGTGAGGCATCCCCGTGGGTTGCACAGTGTCTGTCATGCAAGGCCCCATGTGACATCATGTCTTAGTCCCGTGAGGACAAGAAAATTTTGAGGGAAATGATTGTACCAGGTCCCAGAAGTCAGAGGAAAGATTACATGTTGTATTCATGATTTGATTGGATACTCATCATTGATGTTGTGGTATTTACAATTGGCACATCTTATGGTTCATAATTGATGCATATTTTGGTATATATGTTGGTACACATTTGATGGATGGTATGGTATAGGTTTTGGTGCAGCACGTGCTTATGATCAATTAACAGGTTGATGATTCAATGATAGGTTGGATATAGTGATAGTGACAGGTTGATGATTCAATGATAGGTTGGATATAGTGATAGTGACAGGTTGATGTGGCATGTTGGATATAGAGATGGATTGGCAGTGGCAGTGACAGTGGCAATGATAGTTTGGTCTACACTTATATTTCATGGGGACAGGATGGGGAAAGGAAAGGGGGTTGTAGCCTCCTTCTGGTTGGTGTCATAGAACACAGGGAGTTGGAGCTTCCTATAGTTTGGAGCCTGAGAATAAGGGGGTTGTAGCCTACTTCTGGTTGGAGCTGCCATAGAATTCGGGAGTTGTAGCTTCCTTCATGTTGGAGCCTGTAAATAGGGGGTTGGATCCTCCTTTCAGTTTCAGCTAGAGAATTGGGAAGTTGGTTCTTCCAATGAATCTATTCTTTTGATATAAAGAAAATCATTTTGTGGTTTTTGATATAAAGAAAAGCATTTTGTGGTTTTCTCCCATTTTGGTTTCCATGTAAATTATGGTGTACTATGTATATGATATTATTGATGTGATGTTTCTTATGATTATACTGTCATACTGAATGCTAATGATAAGCTATTGAATATTTTTAAATAATATATATGTTGTGGTTAAATTAATAAAAGTGCTCATATTGATTCACCCCCTCCCACCCCTCTTAGTATTCCAAAACATTGTTTTTCATCAAAGGCCCTAAAATCATTAAACTTTTCAAAAGACAAGGTTCTTATTCTTCATAAAGTAAACCCATGTAAAGTGAGAAAAATCATCAATGAAAGTCAAAATATACCTTGCACCTACCAATGAAGGTAGATTGAGGTAACATACTTCACTATGAACCAGTTATAGTAGGTTCTAGGCTCACCACACTTTTATAGAGTTGAATGGTGCTTGATGATGCTTCCCAAGCACATATCCCTTATAGACTCCTTCAGGAAGAAACATCTTTGGTAAACCAACAACCATATTATGAGTTTTGAGTGCCTACAAACTTCTAAAATTCAGGTGTTTGATTCACTCATGCCAAATTTGAATTCTCTCATCAGTGTGAGAAACAAGTGTATTCGGTTCAATGTCAGGTCAAGTCCTGTCACGAAATTTGAACAAACTATCCGTCGGGTCGAGAATCTCATTGAAAACATCTGACTTGTCTATCTTCAAATCACAAACATAGAACCGATCTGAAAAAAAAAATCGCAATATTACATGTCTATGTCAAGTGAGAAATAGAAAAAATATTGGCACAAATGTTTGGCACATGATAGACGTCGACAATCTTCCAATGTCGAAAAGCAACATCACCCTGACCAAAAACATCCAGAGAAAAATCATCAGTAACATAGATTTACCTCTCCTTAGCTTCATCCAACCATGTGAATAAGGAGGCATCCTTATCCATCTAATGAGTTCACCCAAATTCGACTACCCATTCATTCTGCTCAGAATGAGACAATAATTCCTGAGAATTCTTGACTTGGAAGATGAAATTATCAGTGGGTCAACGTAATGTAGACACATCTCCTTCAAGGCATTTAACCATATCCTATAAATCATCTCTCTTATTATAGTAAACTTTGTCCACATGTCCATTATTTCCACAGTACTGACATGTCTTCTTCTTTTGACTTCATTGGGGGGCATATGTTTGTCTATGAGGTTTATGGTCGCGGTATGCAGGCTTTTTTGTAGAGGCATCAAACCATACTCTATCCCTAGGATCTATATTTCCCTTTCCTTTGAGAAAGTGGGCTTGGTTTTTACCACCAATCTTTCCTTATTCAAGCAGTCTATGCTAATTAGCAATCAAAAGGCCACAGAAAGCTTCAAAGGTGTAATCCTTACCATCTTCCTTGTGTGTTTTCTAGTTGGTGCAGAAAGTCAACATGAACACATCAAATGGTGCTCTCAAGTTCATCAAGACCAACTCGATGAGTTTTTCATCCTTCTTTTGATAGTTACTTCCACATTCACCCAATTTCAACTAGAATTCTTTCACACACATCAAATAGTCTTCCATTTTGTCAAAATAATGATGATCAAGAGAGATCAATTCTTTCTCTAACTGCATGACATGGCTCTCTTCAACTTGGTCAAAAAATGAATTCAACTTCTTCTAGACTTGATGAGGCCAATTGATTCCACTGAGGTGAAATCAAATCTCCCCTGAGATGTAGGTTGCGATGACTCTTACAAAATCATCCTCATTCTTCTTTCCATCAACAACGAACTTCTCTCAATTGTCTATTGGATCTGGAATCACAAACATTATATACTACCACAATCCTTTTCTCTTTAGTAGGGTTTCCATATATGGTGTCCATACTACATAATTTGATCCGTTCAACACAACATGATCAATCTTCAAAGCCATCTTCGATATCTAGACAAATACTGGTCTGTTTCAATAAGTTCCACTTAGAAAACCATTGGCCTAGATTCAACCCCACAACATATCTGACTCAGCAAGGTTTGTAGATAACATGTCGATGTTTTAAACCACCGAATCTGATACCATGTTGGGGAATAGGGTGGAACACGACATGAAACAAAAAAAGTAGTACTGCAAATAATTGAAGAGGAACAATTTTTTTTTAATATAGAGGGTGGTATCTAAAGACACCATTAGAAGAGAACACTGTGATTAGAACATCATATTTCATGTTTCACATCTTGATCCACATGATATATTTCAAAATATCAATGATAATAATGACCCAAGAGGTCTGCTTTTTATAGCCTCAATATCTAACCAACTTCTGTGGAATCTGGAAGATCTTTTCCACATGTAACCATCGGATGTTAGAGTTGACTCCGCCAAATCCACCTTGTCGAGTTGGCTCAACAAGGATGCTTGACTCGACCTCCTAAACATCAAACTTGTAGTCTATTGATAGGTTGGTCGATGCACCAGCTGACTATATTTGACTGCTACTATCTTACCAACAAGAATGTCGACTACTCGACCAACTAGTGTGTGTGGTGTTCGATCATCCGAATAATTGTATGTAGATGTTGGTTGACCTCTTGATCAAATGAACCCAGGAGATGTGTGATGAACAATCAATTATTAATGTTCTGACAATGAAGTGTTGGATTCTTTTTTATCACTTCCCACCAAATTCATCTTTCTAGCATTAGGAATTTCATGATAAGATACATGAAATTACTTACATGATCTCGATTTGATTTGATGTTGATTTGGCTCAATATATCTGGGTTTGGCGCCATGTTTGACTTGAGATTTGACCACATTATGTTTATTTCCATGTTTGTGCTCAAAATAGTTTGAGGAACACATGGGCATCTCCAAATAATTAGAAATCTCCTCTAAGTGGTGATTTCCCTTCTGGACTTGTGAAACTATCTAGATCATTGAATCTACTACGAGATTATGAATATTACGAAATCCAATTTTTTCACAGGATTTGATTGACTATAACAATGTATTAGAAAACAAAATTCAAACTTTAAATTGTATACCAAAAAGGTGAAAAATGTAAATTTAGACATGTATACATTAGATTCCTTCGTGGCACACATAAGTTGTAGATAATGATGATGATGTCGAAAAAATATGGAATAATGAGGTTTAAAGTGATGGTTTAAAGGTTAAAAGGAATAAAAAATTGTGATAAAAAAGTGTCGAATTAGGGACCCAACATCTCCCCACATGGAAGGTGTTTTAGGTATTCATGCTACAGAAACTCAATAAGTGCTTCGCATATTCAAAAACTCTTTGCTTCCTTCAAAACTGTTGCAAAAAGTTGAACTTGATATTGGGCTTGACAGATGTGTTGTAGCATTGATTAGGATATCAATGCAGGATGTTGAAGCTTGAGATTGCTTCTTTATTTTCTACTTTAGAATTTTAATTTTCAATCTTCTATTTTCCATAATCACACGTTGGTTTCTAACATACCACTTCCTGACTTGTTTTGTTATCTTTTTCTTTTCAATCTCTAATTGTTCATTCTCTTTCTGATGTATGGCCACATTGTTTTTCAATACTTCGTTTTCATTTTTAATGTGTCGATCCAATAACTCAACTCCTTTAAGCTATGTTTTTAACTTTTTTATCTTTTTAATTTTTCTCTATAGGTTCAAAGAAGATACATGTCCTAAAATTGTCTTTTCTTCAACAGGATGCTCTGTAGTTGCATCAAATGAGGACATTTTGCTTTCAAATTCAACACATAGATACCAACTCATATTGCATTTGATCATTGACTCTTAGGTTGATCATGATTGTTGAATGTTTATTTTGAATCCTTTAACTCGGTGACTATCTCATCCTTTTTATTCTAACTCTGTTATGTGCTAATATGTTTATTCATGCTCCTAGTACATCTTAATTTAATTGGAGGGGTGACAAAAGTGACTTTTCTCTTCCTAGGTTTCGAACCCTTGACCTCAACATTGGATATTTGAGGCTCAGGTTTCAAACCTAGGTCCTTTGATTCTGGTATGCTCTATGCTAATTTTTAACTTTTGAATTTTGGTAACTTTGTTTTGTTAGACTGTAATTTTGAACCTCTACTTCTACGAACTGTCCATGTGCTCACCCCTAGTTTCGTATTTGTCTTCAACTTTGAACCCCTAGTATTAGGAATCTTTGTTGCCTATGATTTTGAAACGTTTGTTTTATGAACCCTTGTTATCTCTAGTTTTGAATCCTTGGTATCATAAACTCTTGCTACCTCTGGTTTCAAACCCTTGGTTCCAAAAACCCTTGTTGTCGTTGGTTTTGAACCCTTCGCTCTACAAGAGTCGGGGTTCGAAACACGATTTTCGTGAATTTTTGCAAAGTGATTACGAGACAAGAATTGTTCCCAACTATCATTTGTTTTCTTCAAATATTATTCAACAATAATTCTAATGAAACCATGATGATATAAAATCCTCGGTATATTTATAGGGTTTCTTTGAATTCCATGTGTCGTTTTCTTTAAGCTACTCCATAAATAGAAAGGTAAATTTATCTCTTTTCCATATTTAAAATGTAATGAAATCTAATATGATAGGGAAAACCTAAGCCATATCTCTCTACGCAAGAGAAAAATTTATGTATGATGAACAAAGTGTTTCTCCAATTCATCTTTGAAACTTATTGAGGAGCTCTTTTAGCCTAGTTGATATCCTTTTCTATCTCTTGGAGAAACTCTGACAAAACACCCTGCTTCATCCTCTACATCTTAAACCATTTTTCACCACTTTGTACCAATATGGTAGCATTAGAAATGGATAAACCATGTCAAAACCGACAGCAGAAAGAAGATGCTAGGTCATGAATTTTCACCTATAATCACAATTTCTTAGCAAGTATGGTGAAAAACAGGTAGCAAAGGCGGGTTCGGTTTTGGAAATTCAAAATTGTCACTTTAACGTTCAACTCATTGAATTGAAATAATAAATGAAATTATTATTTTGATACAAGGACAATTTTGGAGGCATAAACAATTATAATTACTTACAAAATTAGTAATTCATTAAATTAAATGGTACTTAATGTCTTGTGGTGAACTGATTATGATCAAATAAGTGCACAATATGGGAAAGATCGAGATTGTAATTGGGATATGGATATGTCATGGTAATTATGACAATATATGGATTGGTAATATGAAGGTTCCGATGGGATATGAATATAAAGGTAGGATATGAATTATAAAAAAATATATGTAACATATATGCTAAATTTCATTAAAGGATATATCCAATATTGTCTTACATTTTCACTCTCTTGATAAAAAAAATAAGTTGAAGATCGATTACCTTTAGTTACCTGCAGTACGTTGATTCTACCCTTTAATGTTGATCTTGGATAGTTGCTTCTAATCTCTACATATGGTCACTTCTGTTGATGGTTTTTTAACTTTTAGAGGCTGCAAAAAATCTTCTTGCTAATGAATTTGAGGATGAACCTAAGGATGAACTAGTTGATTATGATGTTAATAATGAAATTGGAGTTTGAGGATGATGTGATTTGAATTTTTGATGATGAAATTGTTGATACTAAACCTGGAATATGATGATGATGTTGATGATGAAATTTTTGGTCTTCAAACTGCTTTAATATCTTAAAACTAAAATTGGAAATTAGTTTAACATAAAATAGTTTTTATAAAAAAAACTCTATAGAAATTATGATAGCTACTTGGAAAAATCCCATATCTACTGAAAAATCTATGATTTGAAAGACTGTTGAAGTAGTATGAAAATTTTATCTCTAGAAAACTCTATAAATCAATCTTGAAAACTTGAAACCTTATAAAAACCTTTGAACTTTAAATATGGAATAAAGAAAAGAAAAATATAGCTATTGCATGTTACAGAAACTAATCTACAAACTGGTTCTCTGCAACTTTTATTTGAGAAAGAAACCCTACTTGATGAAGTTAAAACCTAATTTCGAAACACTGAAATGATGAACAAGAGTACGTGAGTTTTGAAAAATCCTATAGTTATATAAGAAATAACTAAAAGGATTTGAATTATGACCGCCAAATCACTAGTTTTCAAATAGAATCCATGTTCAGTTATGCCATTAAACTAGTTTTCACATATGTACTCCTATTTTATCTTTACTTTTTATTATTATTATTATTATTATTATATATATATATATATATATATATATATATATATATATATATATATATATATATATATATTTTTTTACAACAGGAAAGAAAAATCAATTTGAGAGTGGAGCAGGGGAAGGATTCCTCTTACTAACTATCTCCATTTTTTATTGTTGTATCAAATTGTGGAAAAAATATTATATATTTAAAGGTTTTTTATATAGTCTCAATCTATGTCCATTTGCAAGAAAAGAAATGCTCTCATCATCAATAGTATTGATCTTAACTGAACCATTATAAAAAACTTGTCTCTATCTCATAAGGTCATAACCAACGAGTACTAAGCTTTCCTTTAAACATTTTAAAATTGGAATCAAATAAAAGAGCCCAATCACCTGATGTTGGGCTCTAAAGATGTCTTAAAATATAACCTCTATGCATCATCCAAAGGTAGCCGATGGCGCAAGTGTTTTACTTGTTGCCTACGTAGGTTCTTACCTTTCGTTTTCAATACCCGTCCTCCAGAGATGCAACCCTTGCAAAGGGACAACAATCGTAACAAAAGGAACAACAATCGTTCTGTTCAAATGAACAACAAAAGAAACAACAATCATGACAAGGGAACGACAGTCGTTATATTGAGCCGAACTAATGTTGTATTAATTGAGTTGTAGTACTTGCCCAACTATCTAATTTGTCAACCCGGGGTTCGTAAACTGACAAAGCACATGCGAAGTATATGCAAGATTGAAGCGGGACTAATCTAATCTAATGTTTAAGATACAACTGAAATTGATTCATTAATCTAACACATCACTGAAATAGAATCATTAATCTAGCACACGACTTGGAATTGAATTAATCTAGTTGCGTAAATGAAATTAATATAGGAATGGGAAATTGCGTAAATGAAATTAATCTAGAAATGGAGAACTACATGAAGGAAAAGCAAGTACAACATGTGAAGAGTTGAATGGCATAACAACATATGAGAGCTCTCACCAATGAAGCAATCGTACATTCAATAATCAAATCAATCTTCATAACAGAATAATGAAAGCATGAAAACCAAAACCATGAATCAAAGCTAAGAATCCCTTTCTCTTTCAAATCCTAGTGACTACTCTGATTCTAATTACATAATCTAACTGCATCCTAATTTCTCTTCTACTTCAATCCTCATGAAGAGAGAGCACTCTCTTTTATACATAAGAGTCTTTGAAGATAAGATAACCATCTC
>JASDQU010187324.1:2946-13942 GCA_032191745.1 Picea mariana | reverse complement strand
TGGGGATATCTCTCGCGAACCATTAAAGTGTTGGGAATGTGGAGAGCCTCATCTAAGGAGGAACAACCCACATTTAATTTCAGCAAACATAACTATTGTTCATAATCTGCAGGAAGCCTCGACAGTGGGTGACGTGGGAAAAAGCCTGCATCAGATAAATGAATCCATAAATGGTTGACAAGCTGACCACCAGTCCTCAGTGGTAGAAATCAAAGGTAAAATCAATGACAATTGAATTTCTGTTTTAATTGACCCTAGAGCTACGTTAAGTTATATTACTCCTGATGTAGTAGAGTCAAATAACTTAAGAAACTGAAGCACACAAAAGCATGGCTTGTACAACTAGCAACAAGTACTAAAAGAAAAGTAGTTGACTTTATTTATGATTTTGAGTTTAGCTTAGATGGTCAAAATATAAGGACAAATATGAACATCCTACCACTAGGATCTTACAATATGCTTATCGGGATGGATTGGTTGGAACAACACAAAGTAGTACTAGATTGTTATACAAAGATACTTAGCTATAAAGATGATTTTGGCACTATTAGAACAGCCAAAGGCATACCAAAACCTATATCAGTCAAACAAGTTTCAGCGATGCAACTCAATAAATGTAATAGAAAGGGATGCCAAGTTTATGCCATCCAAGTGATGAATCTATTAGAAAAAGAAGTTAAGCCAAAGTTAGAAGACTTCGTTGTCCTACGTGAATTTAGAGACATGTTTGTGGATGAGATACTAGAATTACCTCCTAAAAGGGAAATAGACTTATCCATAGACCTACTACCCGGTTTAGCCCCTATCTCAAAGGCACCATACTGAATGAGTCTACCAGAACTGATAGAATTAAAAATACAATTACAGGAATTGTTGGACAAAGAGTATATCAAACTGAGTGTCTCACCATGGGGAGCACCAGTCCTCTTTGTGAAAAATAAAGATGGTACTTTAAGACTATGTATCGATTATAGACAACTGAACAAACTAACTATTAAGAACAAATACCCCTTACCAAGGATAAATGATCTATTCGATCAAGTAGGTGGGGCCAAGATCTTTTCAAAGTTGGATTTACGATCTGGTTATCATCTAGTAAGGATAAAGGATGAGAACAAAAGAAAGACAGAATTTTGGACAAGATATGGGAACTACGAATTCGTAGTCATACCTTTCAGACTTACTAACGCACCAGCCACATTTATGTGCCTGATGAACAGTATTTTTAGTCAATACCTGGACAAGTTCATGGTAGTATTTATCGACGAAATTCTGGTCTATTCAAGAATGGAAGAAGAACATAATGAACACTTAAGAATAGTTCTACAAACATTGAGGAAACACAAACTGTACGCCAAATTTGACAAGTGTGACTTTTATCAGAAAGAAATACAATATCTAGGACATGTAATTTCAGCAGGAGGCATTGCCATAGACCCGGAGAAAATAAAAACCATTATGGAATGGCCGGAACCCAAGGATGTAGCGGATATTCGGTCATTCATGGGAATCACCGGATATTACTGCAGATTTATAGAATGGTTTTCCAACATAGCCTACCCTATCACCTCATTACAGAAGAAAGGGACCAAGTTTAACTGGTCAGAGAAGTGTCAAGACAGTTTCAACAAGCTGAAAGGATTATTGACAACTGCACCCATATTGAAGGTAGCAGACCCAGATAAAGACTTCATTGTATGTGTTGATGCAAGTAAAGAAGGAATAGGTGGTGTCCTAACTCTGGAAGGACACATTATTTGTTACGAGTCCCGAAAATTAAAAGAATAAGAGAAAAATTATGTCACTCATGACTTAGAATTGGCAGCAGTAATACACGCCTTAAAAATGTGGCGACACTACATAATGGGCAGGAATTTCTGTTATTGACGGATAATAGCGGTGTGAAATATCTATTTAGTCAACTAGATCTTAATGCAAGACAAGAAAGATGGCTAGCCTTCTTGAGCAAACTCGACTTCTAGGTCAGACACATCAAGGGTAAGGAAAATAAAGTAGCAGACACTTTAAGCATACGAGTCCATGGGTCATTTGAGATAAATATCAGTAGGGCAGAATGTGATCTTGAGCAAAGGATAAGGATGACATGTATTAATGATGAAGATTACTCTAAGATAATGACATAATTACAAAATGGTACCAAAAACTTAGACAAACCAGATCTAAGCATCGATAAGAAGGGACTATTATGATTGAAAAACATGCTTTACGTACCAGATTCAACAGAGTTAAAATTAATAGTTTTGGACGAAGTGCATAAGAAACTATATTCTGGCCATCCAGGTTACCAGAAAACAATAAAAACACTTAGAAAACTATTTTACTGGCCTAATATGAAGGGCGAAACAATAGAGTACTTGGCTAGGTGCCAAGATTGTTAGTAGGTTAAGGCCAAACACCAGCATCCAGCCGGCCTATTACAGCCATTGCCAGTACCAGAATGGAAATGGGAGACTATATCACTGGACTTTATCACAGGTTTTCCTAAAACTCAGAAACAAAATGATTCTATCATGGTTGTAATCGATAAACTCAGTAAGTTTGCACACTTTATTCCTGTAAAGTCTACTTTTAAATCTATAAACATTGATGAAATATTCATGAAAGAAATTTTTAGACAGCATGGTATTCCTAAAATGGTGGTTTCAGATAGAGACGTAAAATTTACATTCTCTTTTTGGAAGGAATTGTTTGCAGGGCTAAACACTAACTTGAATTTTAGTACGAGCTATCATCCACAAATGGATGGACAGACCGAAAGGAAAAACCAAATCATAGAGGATATGCTTCACATGTACGTAAAATCAAAACCGAGCAAGTGGGAAGACTACCTGCACTTGGTAGAATTTGCATATAACAATGGGTACCAAACTTTGGCTAAGTTGAGCCCTTTCGAAATACTGTATGGTAGAAAGTGTATGACTCCAATTAGCTGGGATAACCCGACTGACAGACTCATGGTTGGACCAGAGATGCTCCAAGAAATGGAGAACATGGTAAGAAAGGTACAACAGAACTTGAAAGAAGTGCAGGACAGACAAAAGAGCTATGCATATCAGAAAAGAAGACACTTGGAATTTCATGTGGGAGACCATGTTTATTTGAAGGTCAAAGTCCGAAAGAGCTCGTTGAAGTTCATAATGTATATCTGTAGCATATCAACTTGCATATCAATTTTCACTTCCAACTAATCTAAGAATTCATAATGTATTTCATGTTTCGTTGCTGAAAAAGTATATTCATGACCCTACTCATAGGATTGATTGGAACTTGGTGCAGGTGGAACCTGAAGGCGAGTTCCAGGTGGAACCCCTATGCATTCTGGACCAGAGAGAAATAGCACTTCAGAACAGAGTCATCGCTTAAGTAAAGGTGCAATGAAAGTACTTTAGTCCCGAGGAGGCCACTTGGGAGTTGGAGGGAGAATTGTGGAAATCTCATCCAATCCTGTTCCAATAAATGGATGAACACTGAGGATAGTGTTTTACTAAAGGGGGAAAGGATGTGACATCCTCAAAAATAAAATATTTTTGAAATTTAAAATTGCTAGAAATTTATTTTGTTTTAGCAAATTCGAATTTGGAAAATTTTTTCCATTTATGGCAATTTCGAATTTCGAATTTGGTAATTGTAATTAATTATTTTGACTGTTGGGAAAAGACCTGATTTGAACCAACTAACTATTTGTTTATGACACTTGTATGAAAACCAAATATTTTATATTGATTGCAGGTGGACAAATGGAACAACCATGTTAAATTTAGCTGACCATGACTCCAGGGAACATGTTGGAACTACCTCTGGGCTGATTATTACAAGTGGGAAATCAGTGATTTGGTCATTGGAAACCCCTGAAAATCAGTAAGATTTAGAAAGCTGCAAAAATTCCCAAGGGAGGGAAAAGACCTAAGCAAATGATAAATAGCATATGAGAGGAGGCAGGACGCTGCCAAGTATGTTGGGGAAAATAGACTATTGATTTTTTTCCTTGTTGTTATGAGCACTACGGTATGAGTGTGAGGCAAGGTGAATCTATTGGAATTGAAGGACATTGCTGAAGAGGAGTTTCTAATTTTTCCCTCATGGGTTCATGGTCAGGCTAGGGGGTGAATCGGGAAAGTGGTTTTGGCTGCCCTATTCTACGATTGGGAGGAACGTGGTTGTTCCTTTTGTTTTCTGGTGAATTGGTTCAGATATGTAAATCTTCTCCTTCTTTGTTTTGAATGATTTGTGTATCTGGTATTGTGTATGTAATTGTGTTGAGTTGAATAATTTCCATGGATGACATCTGTTCGTTGTAAAAAGTTTAGGATAAAAAACTAAATTCTGGGAATGGTCCCTCTTGTAACTAAAACACTAGACAAAACTATCTACGAATGAACTTGAAAGAACCGATCCACCTACAAGAGCATATCTAACTCTGAAATCGAAATTCTAGGTAGGATTGTCTATGTATAGATGAGTTTGGAAGGTACAGATCCATTTTATAGGCATATATCTACTTATGTAAGTAAAGTTCTAACAGATCTATCTTTGAATAATTGAATTGGAATCAAACCTGTACATATAGTACATACAAAAATATATATATATATATATATATATATATACGGATACCAGTGCAGTTAGTATTGTGTACAAACTACATTAAAATAAATTTAATGAGTGAAATAGGAAAAAGAAAACAAACCCACGGAGAGACCTATTGCCAGATTAATTAACCAAATTACAGAAGTTTGTTGCCTAAATATAAGGTATTACAGAAGTGTAATGTTCCATAAGCATAAGGGTTCAAAGACATTTAGTTAGGATCTTTACTGATAAAATAACTTAGACTTTGTTTTTTTTTATTTACACAGAGTAAAAGAATTCCAACTAAGAAATACTTACGGCATGAGGAAATCTAAAATTATTAAATGATGAATATACATGCGAAAACTATTCACTTGGGGTTCGCGACAGGGGCGATATAGATATGGCAAATATATTAGTATAGTTCTATATTTTATTGTAAGTAATTGAAAAATCCTACCAATCTCTTGAAAACCCCCATTATACAGTCTAAAAGACGATAGTCGTACCGGAATATAGATGTAAATTTAAGACTTCTCTTATGGATAAGCGTTCTGGAAATTTAAACCACTGAACCATAACCTTTCTTTGTATTTATATTTGATAACACAGATCATCGTTAACTACTCATGTTGAGACCCTTTTAACTTTTACCATTACAGAGAAAAAAAACATACCGACAGTACCCTAAGAGATGTCAAAATTAAATAAAACGATACACTGTGAGCCAACATCCAAAGCATACAGTAGGGTGCATATCCAATAACAATAACTTCAGTAATTAAATTGAGAATAGGGTGAATCCTGAATGATGAGGACAAACGACTTAATTATGTATTCTTTTACATAGCTTAAAATGCACAGGATGACCCTGTAGTTGATCCGTTGAGAGAATCATACTTTCATAACCCAAATCCCAAACTTTAAAGTTACATGGGGAAATTGTTCCCTTTTGCGAGTAGATAGGAAACTGAGGAAAACTATTTACAATGACTACTTTTCAACTTGCAACTAGGACTGTTCGACCCTGGAAGAGCATAGAAGGGAACTCGAATACCTATAGCTTTTGTGCACGTATAAATTCCAGATCCTCTGCAAATACAACAACCTGGAGAAATCATCATACGAAGATTAGAAATCTATTTACAAAAAACAAAGAAAAAATATATATACACACCAATAGAGGAAGATGAGTTGTTAACCGAATATTACTTAACTTCTGCTTTGCGATTTGCATGCCTTCCTTGTCCTTATCTTTTTCCAGTCTAGACAGACATCCAGGGACGAGGGTTGAAAGGTGCAGAAAAATACTGATGGGTACCCTCGCATCAAACGGGGCCCATCGTTAGTGATACATTTCTACTCTAGAAAATGATTTAACTAATGTTTTTACACATGTTTGTTTAATTTTCTTGACTTGATCCTTGTAATTGATGCAGGGTAGCATTCCAGAGAGATTGGGCTCGCGGAGGAGGTTAACACCCTCATGGTGTTGAGTATATATATATATATATACAATTTAGACGATGTTGAGTATATATATATACATTTCATGGAATGATTTTTATGAACCTCATTGTTTCTACATTTGATGTTTATGAATATATGAATTTCAAATTGTTTGTATTGAAAAGTGTATGAATTTTATGTGTATTAATCCCTTGATTCGTTTCTATTTAACGATTATAAATACTTTCATTATGCATTAAGGAATATCTCAGGGGCACACATATTTGAGCTCGATGTTATTTTCTAGGGCACACAAAATATTTGCCTCTATCTATGCATGGAATATATAAAATCATTTGATTTATGTGTAACCCTTCATAAATGCTAATAAGACTAGCGAAAGACTCATTAATGCAAATGTTTGTTTAGATTATGTAGTGGGTATTTGAAAATCTTGTTTAGCCCATCAATTATTAATAACATTTATTAAGTAATTTTATGCTACAAAAATTATATCTAGAAGGTAATGCTATATAGAAATTAATGCTACCAAAATTCTATCTAGAAAGTAATTCCTTACACGTTTTCCTTCCCCCAACCTAATAGAAAATTAGCACATGTGAGAGGGTAAATTATGTGCCTCCAATAAATATATTGATGTAGATAAACTATGTTTATGTGGTTACATGCTACTATAATACATATTATAGATAATAAATTATGTGATATTAAAAATGTAAAATTTGAAAAAGATACTAATGAATTTCCAAATTTGAATATATATGATATAGTTTCATTACTTCCACAATGTGTATATTGAATTGTTGATGATTGCAACTATTTCAAGTTGTCTCTCTCACACTATATTGAATATCAAGTAATGCATCACTTTTACAAGAAATTAATTGTGTATCAACCACGAGAGGGGCTCTATTTATAAGTTACTTTTACAGTTTTGGTTGTCTTGGGGATTTTCAAGTATCCACACCATTGCATACCATGGTATTTGACAATGAGTGTTTGAGTATGGGGGTTGGAAAAGGAGTGTTTGAGTGTGTGAGAGGGAGGGAGAGGGAGATAAAGAGAGAGAGTGAGAGGAAGAGGGGGGCTTGGATGTTGAGACATGGTTTCTAGGCATGAGGAGTGTATAGGATTGTATCACTGAAAGGAAAAATTGTTCAAGTATCCATAACTTGTTGTTCAAAACTCATAATTGAGCATGGAAACATGCATTGGAAAGGTATTGAACATTACAAGATAATTGTTCACCAATAAAAATGATCTCAACAATAAATTTCTCAGGAAATCAATAGAAAAGAAGTATGATATATATTAATGAATCAAAATGGTTCATGTTTTCATGAAATTATTAAGAACAATTAGCTTGACAAAGTTTTTTTTGCTGCACATTTTTGCGTAACTAATAACTATCAGATTAGAGTCAGCATATGGTGTAGAGTGATGGAGGATATACAGATAGTCTACATCGAAGAAGATAAAATGAGAGGGTTGAATTTCTAGTTGGGTATGGAAAGAACCAACTCCAATGGGCATGGAGAAGGAAAGGACAAAGACACAAATCTGGCTCAGACCATTAGAAAATTGTAGACAGATGTCTAGATCCACAAGGCTGATAATGAGAGGCTTATGAATCCCAACGAACAACAGGAAGACTTCAATATGATATTAATGAAAATATTGGACAAAATTGAAAAGAAGTTGGATAAGGAGAGTGGATATAGCAAATCAGGAAGCCACAAGACCCCTCAGAAGAAAGGAAGATCAAGGAGTGGTATAAAAAATCACCATCACTCCCAAAATCATTCCCATAGGAGATCACACAATATCTCAAGTCCATCCACTGTCAGGAAGCATAGGAGTTCTATGATGGATGAGTTGAAAGGAGAAATGAATAATATCAAACCTCCTACTTTTGATGGAGAGCACAAGAAGGATGAATATGATGAGACATGCTTGTTAGGCACGATGAAGTATTTCCAGTTGCATAACTATTCTTCCCATGTAGCTGAAAGAATTGTTATCTATCAGCTGACAAGAAATGAATCCAAGTGGTGGGATCAACTTATGCAAGTGAAACACCTCAAAGAGCAAAATGTGACTTTGAAGGAATTCAATAAGCATTTTGATAAGAAATACCTCACCAAGAGTTATTATGAAAAAAATATGAAAGAGTTCTTTGAACTCAAACTCGGGATAATGAATATTGATGAATATAAAAGGAGATTTTTAGAGCTATTGAAGTATGTCTCATTCATCAAGTATGAGATAGTTAAGATTCATAGGTGCCTGAGTGGGCTTCCATATTTCATCAATGAAAAGATCCAATATGATGATCCAAAGACTTTGGACGAAACCATAAGGAGAGAAAAGTGTTTATATGATCAAATAAAGGAAAGCCTACTTTTCAGAAGGCTTGGAAGGACAATAATAATTTTAATAAGGAACATAGGAAGAAGGGGATAAATCCTCCATTTTTTAGAAATAATCCTCAAGGATAGCAATCTTTTAGAGAGCATAAAATGGCTGAGGTAGGTTGGAAAAGTCAAAAGACGACACCCATTCAATGTTGGGGATCTAAAGGAGACCATAAGTATAGATATTTTCCTCAAAAAAGAGACAAAGTGAGATTTTTCCACAATGTGTAGCAAGAAGAAATAGGGGAGGACGTGGGCATAAGTGTACCAAGGATCTATGTAGCCCTGGAAAAAAAAAATTAGAGTTTCAATCACACATGATTAAAGTAGAAGGTATGATCAATAACCATGCATTTACTATTTTAATAGATTCAAGAGCTAGGGATAGTTACATAGATCCTAAATTTGAGGAAATATTTATTTTTCCAAGAATCAAGCATGAGAAATCTTGGCTACTACAATTGGCTACATGAGTGAAAAGAAAAGTTGTCGAGCTAGTTAAATCATGTCTAGTGGACATGAATGGGATAAGTATCATGGTAGATTTCAACATCCTGCAATTGGGTTCATATGAATGTCAAATTGGTATGGATTGGTTGGACCAACACCATGTTGTATTACACTTTCAAAACAAGGAATTTACATTCCTAGATGAGGAAGGGAACCCAAGAGTAGTCCAAGGAATTCCTAGGGTAGTTATTGTCTGAGAGATCTCAACAATGTAGTTGAAGATGTGTTATAAGAAGGGCTTCCAAATATTTGCAGTCCATATTGAAGAAGCACATAAGGATAAGGTGCCAAATTTGGTGGATCACTTAGTCCTAAAATATTTTGAGGATGTGTTCAAGGAGATACCAGGACTACCCCCAAAGAGATATATTGATTTCTCTATAAATTTGATCCCTGAAGCAACTCCAGTATCATAAACTCCCTATAGAATGAGTACACTAGAGATGAAGGAGTTGCAAATGCAAGTTGAAGATATTATGAATAAGGGGTATATACTCCAAACTATGTCACTTTGGGGTGCCCCAATCTTATTTGTGAAGAAGATAGATGGGACATTGATATTGTGCATTGACTTCAGACAATTAGACAAGGTAACTATAAATAACACGTATCCTTTCCAAGGGATCAATGATATCTCTGATCAGTTAAAGCATGCAATGATATTTTCAAATATTGATCTCAGGTTGGGATATCATAAAGTAAGGATTATAGATGAAGACGTCAACAAGACCACCTTCAATACAAGGTATGGTTATTACGAATTCACAGTGGTGCCATTTGGGTTATCAAATGCACCAATTGTTTTCATGTGCTTAATGAATGGTGTTTTCTGGGAATATTTAGACAAGTTTGTCATTGTATTTTTGGATGACATCTTTGTATATTCCAAGTTGGAAGAAGAGAATGAGAATCACTTGAGGATGATGTTACAAGTTTTAATAGAACACCATCTGTATTCCAAATTGAGAAAGTTCTCATTTTATCAAAACCAACTTCACTATTTGGGGAATATCATATTCGAAGAAGGGATAGTAGTGGAACCTAAAAAGATTGGGGTGATTAAAGGATAGAAAACACCTAATAATGTGACAAAATTCAAATATTTCATGGTTCTAGCGGACTACTACAAAATATTCATTGCAGGGTTTGTGATTATTGCTCACCCAACCACTTCCTTGCAAAGGAAGGGGGTGAAGTTTCAATGGACAACATAATGTGAAAAAAACTTATAGCAATTGAAGGAGATGTTAAATAGTGCTCCAATTCCGAGGATTGTTGATCCAAATAAAGATTTTTTGGTTTTCATAGATGCATGCAAAGAAGGAATTGGTGGATTCCTCATTCAAAATGGTTTTGTGATATGTTTTGAATCTAAGAAATTGAAAGAGAATGAAAGGCTCTATGCCACTCATGATTTGGAGTTGGTAGCCATAGTGCATGCCTTGAATAAGTGGAGCCAGTACCTAATGGGAAGGAGGTTTGAGCTGAGGACAAACCATAACGATTTGAAATATTTGTTTGATTAACCAAATTTAAATGTTAGGCAAAGAAAATGGTTGGAATTCCTCTTTGACTATGAATTTGATATTAAGCACATCAAAGGAAAAGAGAAAAAAGTGACTAATGAACTCAGTAAAAGAGTGCATAAACTACATGATATAACCATTATCATGTATCAAACTGATCTTAAAGGAAAAAATTCTAAGGCTGCAAAAGTTGATTTGCAATACATGGAGTTGGTAACAAAATTTCAGCAAGGTAGAATGCAAGAGAAAGTTGAATATTATGAAGTGGGAATTGATGGAATTATATTGTACCTAAAAAAATATTATGTACCCAATTCTCATTAATTGAGGAGTACAATTTTGAAAGAGATGCATAATGTACCTTATGTTAGACACCTAGGATATGAGAAGAGAGTTTCAACAATCAAGAGACACTATTATTGGCCAGACATGAAGATGGATATTGTTGAATACATTGCTAAATGTTTGGAGTGTCAAAGGGTCAAG
>JASDQU010187323.1:0-20520 GCA_032191745.1 Picea mariana | reverse complement strand
TATTCTTCAATTGAACTTTATATGCATAGGTAAATTTACCATTTATGCAACTCCATCTAATTAAAACTTATAAAACAAATTTTGGAGCTATAGGGAAGCTTGGGCGTGCATTTTCATTTAGTCACCTAGTATAGTTTATACCTTGCAAAATACAAGGAAAACTTTGCCTCTTTTTCATAACCACCATTTTTAAACTTTCAATTTCAAAATAAACAACAAGGTCAGGTCCACTATGATAAAGCACATCCCCAACAACTTGCACAACTCAAATCTAAGTTATAATACAACACTGGGTTATGTTTTACAGATAGTTTTTGCATTTCCATGGTTTTACTATGCATCCCTTGCCTATTTTTGCACATAAGAGTCTTTTGTGACTCTTAATGCAAAACTGACCTTGGTTTATCTCCTAAACCACCATTCTCTGATTCATCAAAATTACATGAATCTTTGTGCATAAAAATCATCATTTTTTGAGTGTAAATGCACTACTAATTGAAAAAACATGTTTTACATATTGGAATGATCAATTTACAAATTAAATCCCAAATTATTGATCCTTAGCCAACTTTGGGTGTGTAGTTTAATATAGCCAACTTTACCAATTTGGCACTTTGGTTTTGCAATGTAATTTCTATCCTTTATGCACACCAGGTAGGTTTATGTCTCAAAATGCCAATATAAGTTTATAGACAAATGTGAAATCACAAACTACAACTTATGCAAGATGTGTTAGAAAAAAAAGATCACAGATCAATAAAATAAAACAAATTAGGTAATAAAACACAAAATATACACAATATAATAGAGACACAAATATACGTGGTTCAGCCAGTGTGGGCTACATCCACCAGAGAAATCACCAGGTCCTTCCTTTTTATTATCCAACAAAATGAAGGGATACAACCTACAACTTAACCATTGTAAATTCCTCTTCTTTCTCTCGCAGTCTACTCTCTCAGAGTACAACAATCACAATAATAAACAAATACAATAAAATTCTCTCATAAGAGAGGGTTGCCTTCTAGGAGAAAAAACCCTAAACATTAACTTCTACCATCAGATTTGTGACCTTATAATGAACGATCTAGATTGACTACGAAATCAAAATATTTTACAAGGAAAATTTTCCCAATATTTCACTTTGGGGGCGCTGCCCCATAATCCCCCTCCAGGGGGGCTTACAAAAATTGTCGCCTCCCCCCTTGGCAATAGTTGTGGGGGGAAACCCCCCCCACACCCCTCTGTTAGGGAATGGGGTCCAAGCACGTCCGGAACAAACCTCTGAGTCAAGAATATAATCAGGCTCCACAACCAACAAGATGAACCACCAATGTTAGCTGAAATTGGAGACTGGGGCNCCCCCCCCCACACCCCTCTGTTAGGGAATGGGGTCCAAGCACGTCCGGAACAAACCTCTGAGTCAAGAATATAATCAGGCTCCACAACCAACAAGATGAACCACCAATGTTAGCTGAAATTGGAGACTGGGGCATGCATTTGAGGCTGAGGCAATTTTCCCTTCAAATTTACATGAAATCCCAATTCTAGGTGCATGAAAGCAACCTCTTCCATTCTTCAATTCAACTTTAGATACATAGGTAAATTTACCATTTATGTAACTCCATCTAACTAAAACCTATAAAACAATTTTTGGAGCTACCTGGAAGCTTGGGCATGCATTTTCATTTAGTCACCTGGTACAGTTTATACCTTGCAAATTACAAGGAAAACTTTACCTCTTTTGCACAACCACCCTTTTTAAACTTGCAATTGCAAAATAAAAAAAACATGAGTAGGTCCACTATGATAAATCACATCCCCAACAACTTGCACAACTCAAATCTAAGGTATAATACAACATTGTGTTACTTTTTACAAATATTTTTTACATTTCTAGGGTTTTACTATGCATCTCTTGCCTATTTTTCATAGAAGAGTCTTTTATGACTCTTAATGCAAAACTAACCTTGGTTTATCTCCTAAACCACCATCCTTTTATTAATCAAAATGCCATGAATCTTTGTGCATAGAAATCATCTTTTTTGGAGTGTAAATGCACTACTAACTATACAAACATGTTATACATATTGGAATGATCAATTTACAAATTAAATCCTAAATTATTGATCCTTATCCAACTTTGTGAGTGTAGTTTAATATAGCCAACTTTACCAATTTGGCACTTAGGTTTTACAATGAAATTTCTATCCTTTATGCACACCAGGTAGGTTTACGTCTCAAAATGCCAATATAAGTTTATAAACAAATGTGAAATCACAAACTGCAACTTATGCAGGAAGAACCACCAAAGTTGGCTCATATTGGAGACTAGGGTATGCATTTGAGGCTAAGACAATTTTCCCTTCAAATTTACATGAAATCCCAATTCTAGGTGCATGAAAACAACATCTCCTGTTCTTCAATTGAACTTTATAAGCATATGTAAACTTACCATTTATGTAACTCCATCTAATTAAAACATATAAAACAACTTTTGGATCTATAGGGAAGCTTGGACGTGCATTTTCATTTAGTCACGTAGTACAGTTTATACCTTGCAAATTACAAGGCAAAATTTGCCTCTTTTTCATAGCCACCCTTTTTAAACTTACAATTGAAAAATAAACAACATGAGCAGGTTCACTATGATAAACCACATCCCCAACAACTTGTACAACTCAAATATAAGGTATAATACAATATTAGGTTGATTTTTACAAATAGTTTTTTCATTTCGAGGGTTTTGTTGGATAATTGGTTGTCATTGATGTTGTTGGATAGTTGGTTGTCATTGATGTCAATAGAAGTGGTTTTAATTTATGTCAATATATGTGACGGGGGCAGCTGAAGAAGTCTACAAGAAGCCCAGAGGTGTGGTCATGAAGCCCAAAGTTGTTTGAGGAATAAATATATGAATGATAGTGTAAATGCAGGTAAGATAATCATAGATGGATAGTCCTTGTCGTTCCATTTCCAATGGTAGGTGGTACATCACGTGGTTCTTCACGGTTGAGGAGATATGCTCTCTTGAAGATGGAAGCCCCAAAGTATGGTTAAGAAGCCCTAAACAATTGTCACAAGAAGTGACAAGTCGACCCCAAATTAATGAAAAGAAGAAAATTTGTTGCAAACAAGAAGTTACAAGTCATTCCCATTACAATAAATATTAAAATAAATATTAAGGATGTTGTTGGTAAAGTCGACCTCAATGGAATAATCATTAAAAATTAAATTGAATTTTATTTGGGTCAAGTCCGCCCTAAAAAGAGGGTGCCATATCTAGTATAAATAAGGCACCTAGGAGTTCATTTATTACATAAAATCAAGAGATTTTATCTAAGGTAACCAAGGAGATCTGAAGCGAATTTTAGAGGGAATATGAAGTGAATAAGGGTAAAATTCCAAGGGAGGATGAAGTCTTGTGATGATGTGTTCCAAGGTATCTTATTTAAAGGTTAGCTTACCATTTTCACTATAATGTTTTTCCTAGAATGTTTCATATAGAGAAAATTAGAGGTTTTTGAGAAGACATATCAAGGTAAATGTGATTTTTTTTTTAACTTCTGGGTCATTACACTTGTGGAGATACACTATGTGCAAGATATGGTTTTTGACTAGTCCTGAAACTAGTCTCAAACATGTGTTCTGGGTAAAACAATCAAAACTTCTTCATACATGATCCAAATTCTATGAGACAAATTTCATTTGAAATATAACATTTTGTAGTATTTTGTGTGAAATTTTCAGAATCAAATATCAAATATTGAGCGCGTGGTATGTTGTACAAGTTCTCTCTGCAAAATAGGCTAAAATTTAGGAAGGTTTTCCATTTTCACTATAAATTATGTTTTGAGAAGTTTTAGACCTTGAAATTTAGAGGAGATGGAAAAAATATCTCAGAGTATCTATGGTTAAAATTTCCAACCTTTATTCATTATAGATACGAAGTTATGTTCGTTGAGGGTTTGTGACTAATCCAAAACTAGCCCTGCGAGACTGAGCTAAAGTTTGATGAAAATGATATTCTCTTGTTGTTGAAGTTGAGGAAGACATATATGTATATAATTTTGTGTATCAGGTTTGCTACATGATCATATGTATTCTTTACATGTGTTATTTAGGGTTATGTATATGGTATATTCTTGATACATGTCTTGATGATGATGGTACATGATATGGTACACCTTTGTGATGATATGTTACATTGTTAGAAGTATATCTTGGATATCTTGGTATGTGGTTTGGTATATTTGATGGTGATGTTATTACATACTTGAGACACATCTTATGGTACTTAGTTGAGGCACATCATTGATGTTATCTTATGGTACATGGTGTATGACATGATTGAGACATATCATGAGTGCTATGGTATTTGCTTGATGCATATCTTGGTGATGTTATGGTACATGCTTGGTGATGATAGTACATGTTGAGACACATCTTGGTGATGTTATAGTTCATGGTTTGATACTTATTTTGGCACATGGTTGAGGCACATATCTTTATGATGATATGGTACATTGTTAGGGGCACTTCTTATGGTACAGGTTTTGGTACATGGTTGATGCATGATATGGTACAAATTTTGGCACATGATTGATGCATGATATGGTATAGGTATTTGGTACATGGTATGGTTATGGTTTTGGTACCCATGCGAGTGGATCAGGTTATAGTTGGTTGTTGATAATATATCTGTGACAATGACTATGACGGTGACATGGGAAGTTATAGGTTGGATGATTGAATGATCATCAAGTATAGGTTGATGTGATAGAGTGAGAGTGATTGGTTGATGTACAATGACAATGATTGGTTGGTTGATGACAATATAAGTTACAGGTTGATCAATGGTAGTGAAAATTTGAGGCTATACTTATATTTCAGGGTGACATGACGGGGCAAGGAAAGGGGGTTGTAGCCTCCTTCTGGCTAGTTCTAGAGAATGCATGGAGTTGGAGCTTCCTTTAGGTTGGAGCCTGTAAATCAGGGGGTCATAGCCTCCTTTTGGTTGGAGCCAGAGAACACAGGGAGTTGGATATTCCTTCAGGTTGGAGCCTCCTTCTAGTTGTAGCTAGAGAATTAAGGGAGTTTTAGCTTCCTTCATGTTTGAGCCTGTAAAAAGGGGGTTGGAGCCTCCTTATAGTTGGTTATTCCTATGAATGTATTCTTGATATATATAATAAATAATTTCATGGTTTTCTCCCATTTGGGTTTCCATGTAAATTCTAGTTGTTGTGTATCTGATGTGATATTGTTGAATGATACTGCTTATGGTTATATGCTCATGATATATTAAATGTAATCATAAATGATATACTTCTGATATAGTTGATGTTTACATATTGTGATTGAAAGTGGTAAACAATGCTCATACCGATTCACCCCCCTCTTAGTATTCCAACAATTGGTATCAGGGAAGGTCCTTCAAGAAAATAGTTTAACCACTGGAAGGAATATCACAAAATACATTGAGATTGGAGTACCACAGTTTGATGGTCAAAATGGTCCAAGCCATGAGATATGTAGGCATAATATGAAAAAATTTCTAGGAGAAAAAAG
This sequence comes from Picea mariana, assembly GCA_032191745.1. Taxonomy (NCBI): domain Eukaryota; kingdom Viridiplantae; phylum Streptophyta; class Pinopsida; order Pinales; family Pinaceae; genus Picea; species Picea mariana. Next base: position 14,952 of record JASDQU010187323.1, on the reverse strand, counting down.
GTATGATGTTTGGTACTCGGTTGTTATAGGATACACCGGTTCAAAGAAACCAAAGACTGCAGTCAAGAAGGAATTGAAGAGAAACAACAAAATAACAATAGATTTAATCTTGGAAGGATTACCAGATCTGGTAAAAGAAAAAGTGGGACAATGTTCATCAGCCAAAGAAATTTGGGATAAGATACATAATCTATACTTTAAGAAATCCCATTCTATCGTAGATCCAAATCATGCTACTCTTAATAAATAATATGCTGAAGTAGAACGAGATGAAATATGCCCTTCATGTCAGGTAGATTCACAGGAAGAATATTGTGAAGAAGGCATAGTAAATCTTGAAGAAGAATTAATCAATGCTTTAGATGATCTAACGAAAGAAAGAAGGAAGAACAAGTCACTCAAGGAATATTTTATCGATCTAAAGAAGGGGTCTCAAAATCTCAATTCTAAAGAATTCTATAAAATGATTACAAACTTAAAATTTCAATTAGAATAAGCTAGAAGGATTGCAGAAGCATGCAAAAGTCAGTTGGAAGAAAAACAATTTTTGGAAGTCGAAATACTAGCTGAAAGAAATAAATTAGAGAAGAGAGAAAATATTTTGACTAACCATCTCAAAGAAATATATGAGGACTTAAATACGCTTGAAGCAAAATTCAATCAACAAGAAAGAATACTTGAAAAATAAATTGTCTCCTTGAAGACCCAACTTGAAGAAGCAAAGAGAAAGGAAGAATTCATGAAGATCCAGATGATGAAGAAAGAATAATATTGTGAGAAGCTTGAAAAAGTTGTCACATTGAGAGTTAAAGTTGTCAATCTCAATAAGAACATTGAATAGAGAGAAATCTCCACATTGCCAGTAAGGAAATTTGAAGGAAAGTGTTACCGATTACTAGAAAGGAAGAATGAAGAGAAGGCTAAGAGTTATGCATAATTCATCAGAGGCCCTACCAAGAAGGAAGTATGCGAGCCCTCAAAGAAGAAAATTCTAGAAATGAAGAACACTGACGAAGAAGATTACAAAAGAGATGGATATCAAAGAATACCCTCCACTTCCAGGTATCAAATAAGCTTCAACCATTGTGAAGGAAAAAATAGAAGAAAATATCATGATCAACCAAGGAATTAGTTTGGAAGGACTACAACACAAACAAAATATCATTCACTCCGAGGCATAAAAATTTCTTTTATGGTCATTGTTTTACTTGTAATAACTTTGGACATAAAGTTGTAGATTACAAAGCTTATGGAAGAAATGGTCAAGCAATAAATGTTTATGTTCCCCCACACAATATTGAATGTTACAAATTCCACAACCATGGACATATAGCTCATGATTGTAGAAGCATGACGAATACTTATATGAAAGCGAACACTATTATCAGATATAAGACAGTTTGGAAAATAAAGTAAGAATAGGTGAATAAAGAACAGGTAAAGGAAGAACTCCCAGAGCTCATACTCTCAGGATTTGAAGTGGTGCAAGATCATGATGGATCTACAGGCAAATAAGAAGATGTCGTAATTTAGGAAGATAATAAAGAGGAAGATGTCAAAATTTAGGAATATTATGAAGAGGAAGATTAGTTTGCATCAGGGAATGTTCCTCCACCTTTCTGAGTCATCTGGCTTGGAGACTCCTAGTAAATATGAATATCGAAGAGGGGGGAGTCTAAGAAACAACTCTACAGATCAAAGAACTATCTTTTGAGTAGTATGGAGTGTTGGCATATTTTGGGAAAGCGGTTTTAGAGTGGTTTGAGGACATAAGTGTAGAATGCCTTGTGACAGTTTGATTGTTTGAGGAGCAACTTTCAAAACACATTCCCATGCATTTATCAACTAACAATTATGAAGGATATCATTGGTCCTCTTCTCAAGCATAGTTTCATGATTGTATAAAGGATTCCACGTTTGTATTTATACATGGATATATTTGGTACATATTGTTTCATACATGTAAAGTTTGATTTATAGATTGAGAAGCTAGTTTGAGAAGAAGGAATATGCAATGATCAGGTACAACAAAGTTGACGAAGTCTTTAGAATGGTAAAGTGACAGCTGCGTCAACATTGTATGAAGTCGAGTAGCTGAATCATGGAAAATTTTATGACATATGGACATAGATGAATTCATGAGACACTTGGCAGGTATAGAAGACATGAGTCAGAGTAGATGCTTAACAACGAATAAAAACATATTGATAGGTGGAATCAATTAGTCATAGGAAGACAAGTAGTGAAATGCACAACATAATATGGGAAGTTAAATCATCATCAGAAGCCATACCGTCAAAGGAAAATTGTTGAAAAGTATGGTCATTGATGTGAACTTGACAAGCCATGAAGATTTGAGGTCAAGTAATTTTTGAATGCTTTTTATATACGTCATTGAATTAAAAGAGTAAGCACCAATGGAAAAAGAGAACCAAAATAGAAGTAAGAAAGAATATACAGGAAGCCCCACGTTGATATACATGGCATCTTGTAGAGAAGTCAAGGGGAGAGATATTGTTAAAGAAAGAGACCAGATTAGAAGCATGAAGACAAAGGGAGTTACCCTTTTGCCTACAATTTAAAAGAGGAAGAAAGAGAAATATCATAAGCATGAAGAAAGGGGGAGAAGAACCAAAGGGAGATACCATTTTCCATTGATGTCAAAGGGGGGTAGAAACATCATGAGAGAAATATCAGGAGCATTGGTTACAAGTGGAGTATGAGTGTTTCCATTAATGCCAAATAAGGAGATTGTTGGATAGTTTGATATCATTGATGTTTTTGGATAGTTGGTTTTCATTGATTTCAATAAAAGTGGTTTTCATTGATGTCAACAGATGTTATGGGTGCATTTAAAGAAGTCTACAAGAATCCCCATAGGTGTGGTAATGAAGCCTGGAGTTGTTTGAGGAATAATCATGTGAAGGAAAATGTAAATGAAGGTAACACACTCATAGATGGATACTCCTCGTCGCGTCATTTCCAATGAGGGGTGGTACATTGCGTGGTTTCTCATGGTTGAGTAGATATTTCCTCTTGAAGATGGAATCCCTAAAGTATGGTTAAGAAGCCCTAATCAATTGTAACAAGAAGTGACAAGTCAACCCCAAATTAATGAAAAGAAGAAAAGTTGTTGCAAAAAAGAAATTAAAATTTGGACACATTGTAATTAAGGATGTTGTTAGTAAAGCCGACCTCAATGGAATAATCATTAAAAATTAAATTGAATTTTATTTGGGTCAAGTCAACCCTAAAAAGAGGGTGCCATATCTAGTATAAATAAGACACCTAGAAGTTCATTTTTTACATAAACTCAAGTTGTTTTTATCTAAGGTAACCAAGGATATTTGAGGTGAATTTTAGATGGAATATGAAGTGAATAAGGGTGAAATTCCAAGAGAGGATGAAGTCTTGTGATAATCTGTTCTAAGGTATGCTATTTAAAGGTCATCTTACCATTTTCGCTATAACTTTTTTCCTAGAATGATTTTGATAGGAGAGAATTGGATAATTTTGAGAAGACATATCAAGGTACCTATGATAATTTTTTTATCTTCTGGGTCATTTCACTTTTGAAGATACACTCTATGGAAGATAGGGTTTTTGACTAGTCCTGAAACTAGTCTCAAACAGGTATTCTGGGTAAAACAGTCATAAATTATTCATAGAGGATCCAAATTCCGTGAGACCCATTTCAGTGGAAATATAATAGTTTGTAGTATCTTGTGTGAAAGGTTTAGAATCACACATAAAATATTGAGTGTGTGGCATGTTGTACAAGTTCGATCTCCAGAATAGGCTAAAATTTAGGAAGGTTTTCCATTTTCACTATAACTTATGTTCTGAGATGTTTCAGACCTTGAAATTTTGAGGCGATGCAAGAAATATCTTAGAGTATTTATGGTTAAAATTTTAGGCCATTATTCATTACAGGTACAAAGTTATGCTTGTTGAAAGTTAGGGTTTGTGACTAATCCAAAAGTAGTCCCACAAGACTGAGGTAAAGTTTGATTAAGATGTTATTCTCTTGTTGCTAAAGTTGAGGAAGAGCTACATGTCTGTAATTTTTTGTATCATGTCTACTACAGGATGATATGTATTCTTTACATGTGTTATTGAGGATTATGTTTATGGTATATTCTTGAGGCATGTATTTATGATGATGGTACATGATATGATACACCTTTGTGATGATATTATACATTGTTAGAAGTATATCTTTGTTATCTTGGTATCTGGTTTGGTATATGTCATGGTGATTTTATCACATGCTTGAGACATATCTTATGGTACTTATTTGTGGCACATCATTGATGATATCTTATGGTACATGGTGTATGGCATGATTGAGACATATCATGACTGATATGATATATGCTTGATGCATATATTGGTGATGTTATGGTACATTCTTGGTGATGCTAGTACATATTGAGACACATCTTGGTGATGTTATGGTTCATGGTTTGATACTTATTTTGGCACACGAATGAGGAACATATATTGATGATGATATGGTAAAATGTTAGAGGAACTTCTTCATGGTGATATTGGTATGTGATATGGTACAAGTTTTGGTACATGGTTGATGCATGATATGGTACAGGTTTTGGCACATGATTGATGCATGATATGGTACAAGTATTTGGTACATATTTTGGAACATGGTTGATGTACATGGTATGGTGACGGCTTTGGTATCCATGTGAGTGGATCATGTTATAGTTGGTTGTTGATAATATATCAGTGACAATGACTGCGAATGTGACAGTGACAAGGATAGTGACATGTTGGATGACTGGTTGATCACCAGGTACAAGTTGATGTGACAGAGTGAGAGTGATTGGTTGATGTATAGTGACAATGATAGGTTGGTTGATGACATTGGAAATTACAAGTTGATCGGTGGTAGTGATAGTTTGAGTCTACACTTATATTTCAAGGCAAAGGGATGGGGAAAGGAAAGGGGGTTGTACCCTCCTTCCGGTTGGTTTCATAGAACTAAGGGAGTTGGAGCTTCCTTCAGGTTGGAGCCTATAAATCAGGGGGTCATAGCCTCCTTCTAGTTGGATCTAGAGAACACAAGGAGTTGGATCTTCCTTCAGTTTGGAGCCTGTAAACTAGGGGATTGGAGCCTCCTTCTAATTGTATATGGAGAATTCAGGGAGTTGTAGATTCCTTCAGTTTGGATCTTGTAAACAGGGGGTTGGAGCCTCCTTCTAGTTGGTTCTAGAGAATTTAGAACTTGGTACTTCCTATGAATGTATTTTTGAAATATATAAGAAAGAATTATGTGGTTTTATTCCATTTAGGTTTACACGTAAATTCTGGTGTACTGTGTATCTGATGTGATATTGTTGAATGATACTGCTTATGGTTATATTTTCATGATATATTGAATGCAATCATAAATGATATACTATTGATAAAGTTGAAGTTTATATATTGTGATTGAAAGTGGTAAAAAATGCTCATACTGATTCAACCCCCCTCTCAGTATTCCAATAGGTTTTACTATGCATCTCTTGCCTATTTTTGCACAAAAGAGTCTTTTATGACTCTTAATGAAAAACTGATCTTGGTTATCTCCTAACCCACCTTTCTATGATTCATCAAAATTCCATGAATCTTTGTGCATTTGGATGGTAAATGGACTACTAATTGTAGAAATAGGTTATACATATCGGAATGATCAATTTACAAATTAAATCCTAAATTTTTTATCCTTAGCCAACTTTAGGCTGGCAATTTAATATAGCCAACTTTAACAATTTGGCACTTTGGTTTTATAATGAAATTTTTATCCTTTATGCACACCATTTAGGTTCATGTCTCAAAATGCCAATACAAGTTTATAGACATGTGTGAAATAACAAACTTCAACTTATGCAAGATGAACCACCAAAGTTGGCTCAAATTGGAGACTAGGGCATGCGTTTGAGGCTGAGGCAGTTTTCCCTTCAAATTTACATGAAATCCCAATTCTAGGTGCATGAAAGCAACCTCTCTTGTTCTTAAATTGAAATTTATATGCATAGGTAAATTTACCATTTATGTAACTCCCTCTTAAAACTTATAAAATGACTTTTGGAAATACAGGGAAGCTTGGGCATGCATTTTCATTTAGTCACTTAGTACAATTTATACCTTGTAAATTACAAGGCAAACTTTGCCTCTTTTGCAAAACCCCCACTTTTAAATTTGCAATTGCAAAATAAACAAAATGACCAGGTTTTCTATGATAAGAAACATCCCCAAAAACTTGCACAACTCAAATCTAAGGTATAATACAACATTGTGCAGGTTTGGGCACAAACAATAGAGAATAAATCTATGGCATCTGGATCCTAATTAAGGTTGTAGTGGATAGACATGTTAAGAGGCTACAAATATTTCGTGACTCCAAAATTCTGATGGACTGGGCAAATGGTAAAAGTAACATTACTAACTTGGAGTTCGGGCCTATTTTCAATAGGATTATAGAAAAGAAAATAGTTTTTGAAGAGGTGTCCTTTGCTCATGTTTACTGAGAATTCTACCACAAAGTTGATCAATTATCAAAGGAAGCACTCATTTTGGAGGAAGTGTTTTTGCTTGTTCATGAGATTAAGGACCATACTCCTACATATCTGATACTCTTACATGCTTTTTTAAGAATGGATTTTTGGTCTTGTTTTAATTTTTGTTTATGTAGATTCAGAGAGAGTTTGTCTCATGGTTTTGTCTCAGCATTAATACAAAGCCATGGAACTATTTGTTTAAAGAGTGACCCTCATATGGATGATTGTAAGAGTGAAAGTCATAAGCATAGGCTATAGTATTATATGCTAGAGGCAGTATATAAAGGCAACACCTGCTAACATTAAAAGTAGAAGGGATCTCGTGAATGTGTATGTCATTGCTACAAGAACTATCAATACAATGAATTTTATCTTATAAGAAAACCTGAAATATAAATATTTCTTGTAGGTAGATTCAAACATTATTAAATAAATGAATTAAAGATCACTTAAAGATTGCAGATGATCACTAAAGATCACAAAAAGCACCACATATAAGACAAGTATGAGTCAAAAACATTATTGATATTCCATTAATTGATCATCAATATAGAAGGATGTTTACATGATAGACTTCACAAATACATTCTCCATTACAAAATTGGGCAAAATGTAATACAAATTCTACAACTTTCTCCTCTAGGAAGATTCCTCCTAAGGAATCTATAATAAGCCTCTCCTTTTCTATCTCTCTACTTACAACCTTATATATTATGTTCCGCATGGGGACAATCGTGACCCATAGGTCACTTACATAAGTGGATCATAACTAAATTTACATGTATTCATAGGTCCTCCAACTAGTTGTTACAACCTTATGTATTATGTTCCCCATGGGGACCACCGTGACCCATATGTCACTTACATAAGTGGATCATAAATAAATTTAAATGTATTCACAGGTCCTCAAGCTAGTTGTTACAACTTTGAGGTGATGCTTGGTACTTAAGGAACACTCCACCTTATTGAAGCCAGTTGTCCACTACAATTGATACTTAGAAGGGTGTTTTATCTAGTCACCAACTTCACACTCTAGCTGGGTACTGAAGCAACTTACAGTGCCAAAGGGTTTGAAAATTGGTAGTGCACCAAAGGGTCTAATGAAAGATACAAAATGTAGTATGGATATGGAGGGTGAACCACTAGGTGGGAAGAGAGCAAGGGAAGTATTGGGGAGGAGCTCGAGGGAGAAGATTATGGTGGGAATGGACATGAATTATACCAAAAAGGTATATGCTTACCCATTGTTATGGTCTTGTTGCTAAGAAACTGTCACACTATCCTATACTAGGGTCAAACACCTTTAACGCCCATTTGTCCTGACCAACCTTGAAATATTCCTTCTCATGAACTACTTTGTCTCTCGTCTCCTTGTACTATCACATTCCTTTAATAATATTTGCATCATCGATTCCTCATCTCAATACATGCTCCATTTTATTTGGTCCTCGCACCGCTAATGGAGACTCCCCCTTTCTCTGTCTTGCGGCCTATTGGACCGTCGATGTTGATACATAGTGCTTATTCTTGACTGGTGGCACCATTCACATACGTTTGTAGTACTGTGACCTCTGATCTGACCACCTGAATCTAAATCTAGGAAAAATAACAATTTTATGTTTTTTTAACTTGCATTTATGAATGCATAAATGGATTCAACATACTGAGAAGCCCATGGGGCACTCAAATAAAACAAAATTAACCACTCAATGAGCAATTTATTATTCCATGGACTATTGTACCTTTGTTATACAAATGGTAACTATGGATCATGGTAATACTGGTCAGGATCAACCATCATATGACTTCAGAGGTCACATTAACCAACATCTGACTTGAAATTCCCTTGTATCCTATCTGGCGACACAACTGATCTGGGTCAGGTATTGTCCAGCTTTCCCACATCATGCAAACTTCTAATATGTACTATGTTCATCCATTAATCCTTGTACTTACCAATCATATCTCTTGTCCATTCACATTTAATTGACGTATAGAGGTAGAGTGAGCATAATTATCCCACACTGGACATTTTTATCCCCCATAGAAAGTATAATTGACATCTCAATTGAGACAACATGGGCATAATTATCCCACTCCAGACATTTTCAGCCCTCATAGCAGGCATAATTGACATCTTGATCGAGACAACGTGGGAATAGTAAGCACGTGATGGGAATTTGATCCCCCTAGCTAGAATAATTAAGGCCCAATTAGGTGCCAAATGCACCCATGACACAATTTTTTGTCGACATGGTTGTGCTACAAAGGTAGGTCATGGGGCAATGTTGGGTCACAATGGTGATGTCATCGGTCTTGAAAACCATCGAATATGAGTAAAAAATATGATGAATACTACACTACGCCGCATGTCCGACGAACGTCGGGGGACCAAGAAAAAAATATAACGAAATTTTGAGAATTAATGGGTAATGTCCAATGATAAGGTGTATTTTGTTTGTAAAGTCGGAACACCCCATCAGACTTCAACACGATATGTAGTAGTGCTCTTACTAAATAAAACAACTTTCAACCAAGTGAGCTAGTGAAAAACACATTATAATTTTAAAGGAGGAGGATGGGGTTGTTGTTGTTTTTGGAGCTCCGCCTCAAAGTGCCTATTTAAAAAAAAAAAATTTCATGTGTTCACATAGAAAGAAAAAAAAATCGTTTCTCGACAACAACAATGGGGTTAGATTTCAATTAGCTTACCCAAAAAATGAAAGTTTTACCTCTATTTCTGATTTTTTGAGATCACATAAAGCGCACGACAACGAGCATACACATACAAGAAAACACTTTCCACTCTATTTTTGATTTTCCAAGATCACATAGAGAACATGTAAAAGAGAATATGCAAACCGGAAAGAGTAGCAACTAGGAAATAAAAGTAGAAAACCGAAATATTATCTTTGTATTTATCTTAAAAAAAGGCGTATTCAAGCTTTATAGCTCCAGATCTGAATGAAATGACCATATATTGGGAAAATGAAAACCTTGTCAAGTGAAGAAAAAAGTGTTTCTAATTGAAAGGATCACTATAGACACAACGTAATAGTCCTCTCAACTAAGAAATGTATACAAATGGTAAAAATCAGAAATGCGACAACACAACTTGAAGATATTGATCTACAATGAGAGTGGGTCTTCAAATAGGCTCTAATACCATGTTCAACAACATATATTATTCCAATAGTGGATGAACACCTTTAGTAACCACTCACACAACTAGATCAAATATCAACACACTGATTATTTTACGTGGTAAAACCCCAATGTGGGGAAACATCCATGGCCCTAGCCAACGTGGCCACTTGAGAAAATTTATTAATGCAAAAGAAAAATATTTTACAAGAGAGTTTCTCACAATCAATCACCAAAAAATTAACCTCCATACTCTTTAAATAAATATCATGGACCAATCGAGTGTTAAACCATGGATCAATGTAGTCGTTAAGATCAAGGAGAATATGAGTTGTCAAATCACTTTGTGTCTAGAACATATCGTGACCGTCGGTTACAAATGCGTACTAAAGAAACACACTTTAACCCAACAACACATTAGACCGAGTTGATATTAACTAACTCCTAAGTATCTAAATATCCTAACACAAACAATTCATTTAAAAAACAAAATTTCTAAAATTTCATAGGAGCTGTAAAAAACTGAAGCAAATATCAAATGGACGAATGCATAAATTATGGAGATGAAATCATAAATAGAGTATATACATATAATAATTGATGACCGTGATAAACAATTGGATGAAAGAGATAAATTTATAGCTGAAGGTACTTAGAGGATTGAGGACCTAAAGTGAAATGAGAGTAATTGGAAAGGGATTTTTGGTTGGAGAAAAACATGTAATTTGGGATTAGATTATATTGATAATGGACAAGCTCATAGGTCATTTTGATGTTGTACAACAAACTAAAGTTTTATCACAATGGGTGAAAATTGAGTTTAACAAAGCTTAGAAACAATTAGGAGATAAAGCACAAGTGGTAGAAGAGGTAATTATTGTTTTGAATGGTATAAATCAAGCTAAGTTGATTTGTATGGGTGTCAATGATCAAACCTTTGTGATCATGAAAACTAGTGAAGTGCATATGAAGAGAAGATTCATATTGACAACACAAAGCAAGTGTAATGCAACAAGTTAGCATTATCAGGCTTTTGGGGAAAAATTAATCCTTCAAACAAGTTGGGATTACCTTCCCCATGGATGAGTGATAATTTGTTTTACCTCCTTGATATATAATGAGGAATTGATTAAACAAAGAAAAAATATTGCACAATTTTGGGATGTTATCGACCCACTCAAAGGAAAAATGATCTTTGATAAACTATCTCTTGATTAATTTACGTTAGATTTTATCACTTGCTTCCTTTGATCTTCTTACATAATGAATATTGCCACAAGGAAAATGTCTAAGTCCAAATATCCTAAAGAGAATGAATGGGATAAAATAAAAAGACTATGAAGCAAGGATCCAACAATAATTCAAGCGTATCAATTTGTTTCCACATCATCACCTCCACATAGGCGAAGATGAAATATGTGATTAGACAGATAAGTTGTGTAGATTCCTAGCACAATATGAGGATAAATGAACCATCTCCCAATATTTTCAAGAACCACTCTTCACCATTTTTAGGAAAAAAAATTATGTGGGAAAAATGGTTAAGGTTCATGATGATAAAAACAAGAAAGAATAAGAAAGGTGGGATCAAGGTTTTGAGACTGAAAACATAACTTTCTTTTGACATTCCAATCGATCATAGTGGAGAAGAATGTGTCTAGGATTTCATAGAGTTTTATAGTCCCTTTGAATTTCCTGATGATTCATCCCTCACTCAACCAACTCTATTGTAGTTTATTTTGTATTTGACCTTAGTTTCTCTTATTCTTTGTTGAGGTTGTTAGACATTTTAAAAAAACTTCAGGCTCTTGAATCAATAAAATCTTGAGAAATTTATTCTCAAGATTTTTTTTTTTGGATTTATTAAGGATTTAATATATTAGAAATTGCATGAATTTTACACACATTGTTTCTTCTATAGTATGTTGATGATATTAAATGTGAAGCTAAAAATATATTTATTTTCATATTTATAATTGATAGTATTTATTGCTGAATTATGTTGAACATAAAGATGAATCAATTTTGTGTCGAAATTTTAATAAATGTTTATAACCATTCACATCTATTAGATTCATTTAACTATATGCCTGATATGTTTTCTTTCATCGAAGTATTTTTGGAATATTTTTTCTGGATGTACTTGAATATATTTATTCTTTTATTTAGTATTTTCTATGAGCAATATTATTTTGAAGGAATTCATGTTCTTTTATTATCTTATATCTTTCTTTCAATGATTTAAAAAAATTGGCTGAATGGGAATATGGTGCCTTCAATGAATAAGGAAAGTTGTTAAATTTCTTGGTCTTTTATTACATTATCTCTCCTATCATTATATAAATATTTTTCTTAATTAGTTTTGAGTTTGTTGGGAAATACTTTCTTTTTCAATTTATTGAAGAAATCTTTATTCAAACAAATTTATTTGAGGGTTACCCCTTCTAGCTACTGGATTCTTTCAATATAGCCTAAAGTGGGGAGGTTAGTTTGTCTCCATAGTGTGCATTGACACTGTTCCCTAGCCAAGAATGTCTCAAGGAACAATAGTGCCACCATGGGTAGCCTGGTTCAAATCCTTGGATTAGGTGCACTAGTCTATGTTGATGGTTTTACTAGTCATGCCATCCACAAATGTAGGGAATCATATATTATTTTTCCTCATGAGATTTTCCTTGGAAAAATATAAAGAGTTATGGTGTAATTGTTGTAACACCCTAATTTTTCCTAGTATGTAATTATAAGTATGACTTGAAAACTATGTTTGAAAGACAATGTATTTACATTTTTGTTTAATGAAAAATTACCAGCAAGATTCATGAAGGGTGAAGCCTTGAAGTACTATCCATGATATCACAAGAGGAAATATGGTGAGGGGTTTTGGGAATTTCCTTGCTTGCCAAAATTAATTATTTTTGAATTTTTCCCCTTTTTCCCCTTTCCCAAAAACCAGTTAATGAAGGAAGGCATGGTAGTTGAGCAATCAAATACCCACCTTAATAAAGGAATGGAGGAAGGATATGGAAGTTGAAGGTTGTCAGCCTAGGGTACAATAGAGTACCCACCTCGTTTTTGGAGATGACACATGAGTGTCTCTAAAATAGGAAAATTGACTGAGAAAGAAAGGAGGAGAGAAAGTAGAGAAAATAGAGAGAAAGGAACCAGAGGGAGGAGACCTAAGAAGTGAGTGTGGACTATAATTCAAGCACATAAACCTAAGAACTCGACCTAAGCAATAGGGCTACGAATTTGATGTCTGCTAGGAAAGGAAGTGGCACTGAGAGGGGATGGAATTGAGGGACTGTAGAAGCAATGAAGGGACTCCCATGTGCACTTAAATCCTACTAGAGGGACATATAAAATATTATTTGAGGCCCTGAGCTAGGTGGGTCACATAGATTTTGGCTGTGTTGTTTACAATGAAGGAGAGTGGCCTTCACTATCCTAAATATTTTTGAGAGAGAGAATTGATTTTTCCTTGGTGGTATCATGGCTTGGCACAAGGGTGTCTTGTTGTAGACATTGTTAAGTAAAACACAACATAAGGTTGGGTGGACAGGAACTCACCCTCAATCAATTGCTCAACCATCAATTATGAACAAATAAGTGTATTAACTTGTTTAACAGGTTTAACATCTAAATTCATTTATAGTTTTTTTGTGTGTTTGTGTAAGTATAAGATTGAGTGAATGTCATGTGTTTCTGTATAAATATGCACATGAATTTTTCATTTTGATATGAAGGGTAAGAAATCTTATGATAGTGTTTTTTATGGAAATTTGTGGTTGTGGTAAAGAATTGGTAAGGAGAATGCTTGACTACAACCATAGGTTTTCCTAGGAGCATAGTAGCATATATGATATATTGGGTTGCCTGTGAAAGGGAACCAGAGTCAGAAACCCAAGAATGTAAGACTGTGTGAACTCGTGAATGTTCCTTAAGACTATATTAATTCCACAAATTCCATTCTACATACCAAATTCATGAAAGAATGATATGCAATGTCCTAGCTTGAGTCCTTGGAAACTGATAAGAGTTGTTTGCATATAGATATGAAATGCATGAAATGGAAAGTTTATAGGATATAAAATCAATGGTTTATGGGTAAGTGTGTAGAGGAAGTTGAGGGACCTAAATTTCCTAGTTTCTATTAAAATCCTTGCAAGGGATAGTCGAGGTGGAAGACTTAGTATCCGGTTTGTTGGTAGGTTGTAGAGCCACCGGGGGCTGGGTGAAAACCCTTGATCGAGCTACATAAGATAATACAGACTTGGATGGATATGAGTTTCTGAAGGATTGGTTGATATTCCTTGTGGTGGAACTGCGAGGATGAAATCCACCGTGGAATCCTAGACTGCGTGGAACGCCTATAACCAAGACCATGGGAGCTATACCATTCGAGTCTTTGATGAGATAATGAATAAATTAAAATAAATCAACCAACTTTTGAGAGTAATCTTGATAGTCCATCGATGATCTCAATGAATCTAGACCATTTATTTTCCTCGATATCTCTACCATTCCATCGACATATCGACCATCAACGATGTAATTCTAGTGCCATCGACACTTTGGCCTAAAAAACCTATCGACGCCTTGGCTTGATCGATCATCAAAAATTTGGGCCTATTATTCATCACATTGGAGGATAAACCCTCATGTTCCCAACATGAAACAATGATCCTTGATCATCGACGACAGAGGAAAAATGGAAGAGGATGACATGGCTTGTTCGTACAGGACACATGGCAGCGTGTTCACATCGCATGACATGTGGCAGTATGCTGATTTTGCCAGAAACATGGAAATATATTGACATTCCATGACACGTGGTAGCATCATGACATGGTGTAACACATGGGTGATGACATGGCCCAACATGTGCGCCAGTGGTTTGGTTCGTTGCTTCATCAGTAATTTTGGGTCGATGATCCTGTTGGGCAATTCAATTGCTTAAATTGATTTCATTTAATTATCAACTAGGGATGCTCGTAAGCTTGTGATGACAGCAAAAAAATATATGCAGGAGTAGGCATCTAACTCTAATCTAAGAAAATTCAATCAAATCCTAAATCTTTCATTCCACTTAATAAGACTTAGTTGTTGTAGGAAAGAAAACACTAGCTCCCTTACAGGAGGTCCTCTCATGATGTTTCACAAAACCTATCAACAATCAAGATCATCAAGTAAACACTCATGCATTGAAAATAAATACACTTAAAAAGGCTTAGTTGTTGTAGGCATGAAA
>JASDQU010187322.1:0-20615 GCA_032191745.1 Picea mariana | reverse complement strand
TGTCTTCTTGCTGTCCATTGCATTGCATGTGTCGAACGGTGCCAAGGAGCTTGGGGATCAAGCTCAAATTGGAGCAGTGAGGAAAAACACCAGAATAAGGTGCATCACACTTTATTCCTTATCCTTTTATTTCTGATGAGGTAATTAGATTCAAAGGGATATTAGTGTCCAATGTTAGCATCTTTTTGTCTTGGTATAGGGGTCTAGAATCCAAGAGGAGATTCACCCGTCCGTAGGGGAATTTTCCTACAACAGAAATTGGAAACTACACTGGGGATCGACATCAATTTTTATTTCCTTGGATTTTCCCTGCCCTTTTCCCACATTTTAGATGAGTTTTACTGTTTGTGTATGATCCATTACCTTTCTCCCATCTTCACTAGCAATTTCACCAAGTTCTATGAGTTTTGGGTGAGTTTTTCTGCATTTTTTTGGCTCTGTTTTGAGTTTATGGGAAGATAACCACTCCCTTATAGGCCATATCAGAGAGATGATCTATAATCAGTGCTCTCCTCCAATGATTTGTAGAGCATTGTAGCGCTCTGTGCCCTTGATTTAGGGAGCGTTGATCTCTTTTTTTGAGGTTTTCTGCCTTTTTCTCATCAGATTTTTGCAGCCTCTTTTGTAGAGATATTTTCCAGTGTTTGTAATTTGGTTTTTGAAGTTGTTTGGGTTGATATTTGATACTTATCACTTATTATTGTCTTGATTTGGGCTTGAAACTTTTTAAAAAATGTGAAATTTTCCTTTGTACTTACTTGTTTTGCCGGGAGAATTTGAGTATTTTCTCTCACTCCCTTTTGGTTCTTTGATTGTTTTTTTTTAAGATATTTTCCTTGTTTTGGAATCACTCTTCTTCTTTGAGATATTGAGTTGGTTTTTGATACTTTTTCATTCATCTGATTGTTTGAAAGTTGTCACAAGGAAGCCTAGAGATATTTTTATTGACCCATTTGGTCTTTGATTGATATCTTTCCAAGCAATTTTCTTTGTTTGAGCTTTGGTTTTCTTTTAAAAGTTTAAATTTGTTTTTATTCTTGTTTGATCATTGTGAGAGTGTGCTTTTTGTTTATATGATACTTGCTTCCAATAGTCTAAAACTTAAAATAGTGAGATCTGGTTGGTATACGAATCTTCGAATCAAAATCAATTAAAGTTCATATTTAAACAAAGAGATATCTTTTCATGATTAAATTTTGGATATTGGAATCATTTTTATGAGTAGTTTAGCATTGAATTGGATTCTTGTTGAAAGCAATTGCATGCAATTTCTACTTTTTTTGTGTTTTATAAGTAAACAAAAAAATTTCTTCTCCTTCCCATAGATAGAAGTTCATTGAAAGAAACAATTGTTTATCATTTTTCTTATGCATTTTTGGGAATAGAGTCATAATATCATCAGTTTCTCTCTCATTCACCTTTGAGTAAAGAACATCCACAAAAATTAACTCTAATTAAAATGAATCTAGAAACTTTTTCTTTTTAGATTCTTCCACCAACATTAGATTAGGATTAGCCCTTTGGATTAGGTTGTGAGTACAAATCTCCAAATAATTCAAAACAAACTTAGCATCTTGCGATAGGGAGAGAAAATCCAATTGTTGTATAAGCATATCTGGGATACCCCTCTCACACAGGGGTTACACATGAGGTCACGTTCATGAGAGCCATAGAGATTATCCCTCCACGGTTTAACCGTCCATAGTAGTAAGATCGTATATTGGGGGTTCTTATTAAGGTCCAAATGTATTCATTTGGTCTTGGTGCTTCATGAATTATGAATCCGTTCGAGGTCCTTTGGAGTTCTACAGGTCCACTTGTCCTCAATTCTCTTGAAGGATTACAGACTTGATATCTTGCCCATACGTTCGGATTGGACTGTCTACCGTACCCTCCCAGGGGTTGACTGCGAGTTGGTGTATTTAGTAGCCATAATATTTAGGTTATTTACACAAGGTGACGGTGAAGGGAAGTCTTCGCTATACCTGGAACAGACGGTGGTCAAACTCATTCAGGCTTCTTGGAGGGTAAATCCATGCTTATTGTGTGGAAGATTGCACCAAGCCGTATGTTTGTTAAGCAGGTCGCCATCGTAACTATTCCACTCACTCATATCCTATCCCCTTCTCAACTTGATCATGCGATGTTGGATTTCATCACCAATTTGTATGATCATTGAGAGAAGGTTTGTTTGCTTGTTGGTATTTCTAGATTTTTTTAGTGTGTGTTGTTGTTTTAATAATTTTTCAAGATTGAGCTATAGACGATAAAGGTCTTCATAGATCACATAGGATGAAAGGGTTTCCTCCAGATGAAGGCTACAAACCCTTACCTCCTAATTCAGTAGAATACAACTACCGTGAAGAGGTAGAGAATCTGTTTGATGCTGGGAGTGATGCTACTCCTTTGTTTGGAAATTCAGAAAGACCCTTGGATATAATTGAGGACTCCACTCCTCGTACTACGCAAGCTCCTATTGAACCACTCCTGGTTTGATTAGACTCGTCCAGTAATATTATAGAAAGAAGAAGTCCCTGGTTTTCCATTGAGACCCATTACTGAGACATACATGGTATCCACATAATCGATTTTTAGTGATGAATTTAGGACCCCCGTTCATCCTAATAATGGAATAGATACACATCAAAAACCTACTTGTTTTGTATGGAGGAATCCATCGACACATGATCTTTATGAGAATTTTGAATATATTCGACAACCTCTTAATCCTCATGACCCTCTTGCCGCTGAGGCAGGACCATCCAGTTAGACTATTGATCATCCCATCGAACACGTCATCAATCCTGTTGTTATGCCAACACAAGTCTACCTCAATTCCAGAGTCATCACTACTCCTCATATGCAAGGCACTTCAACCGTTACTCCCACCATAACACCTTGTCACACCAGAACTCCTCATGTTCCACAAAATCCTTTTGGAATGCCTTTACAATAGAGAATGAAGACCCTTACTAGACATACACAATCAACTATGGGACATATCCCGACTGGGGGGAAACCACCATCTAGTGGACCTATCCCTCCCGGGGGACAACCATTATTTAGTGGGCCTACCCCTCCTGGGGGAAAACCATCTTTTCATGTTTCTTCTGGAGGACAACCTCCCTTTACTCATCAAAACTCAATTGTAAATCAACCTATGGCAGGGGGCAACCTTCTCTTGCCAGAAACCCTTTGAAATCCTGGGGAGTACCTTCAGAAGGTATGTTTAATCAACCCTACCCTAGGGGGAAATCATACCATAACCCATAAGGAGGAGTATCAAATATTGTTCCTTCCAGACTATCTTTTGGATAAATTTATCTAGGTGTCCCAAATCCCACCTGGGGTCCTCAAGGAAAATAACCTTATCCTCCCCAACTGTCTACTATTTATCCTCCTCAATGGACTAATGTTTACCCTCCTCAAGGACATCAAACTTATTGTCCCCAAGGGTCTAATGTTTATCCTCCCCAAGGGGATAATGTTTACCCTCCTTAGTGGAAAACTATTTATCCACGAAAACCAAATCAACCGACTTAGACTCCTCATAATCCACTGGGTTTCGCCCCAGTCATGAATGTTCCTCAACAACCATCGAATCCTGCCTATACTGGTAAAAAAAAACCATATATGGGAGGGCCTATTGGATATAATTATCCACCTCAACTAGTTTATGGCCCCATTGGTGTTCCTATGCCACACCAGTATCACCCTCAGATTAATCAACAATTACCCTTCCTTGCCACTCTGGATCTCCTAGACTTGTCTCGGTTGACAAACGATCCGATATTTCATTTTCATTTTTGGCCAGTAATTCCTGCTAAATTACCTTTTGACATCCCCAAGTTTGATGGTAAACCTGGAGAAGAACCAAACAACCATGTGATGAAATTCCATTTATGGTGTTCATCAAACTCATTGATGGATGATTCTATAAGTTTACATCTCTTCCAGCACACACTTATGGGCTCTACAACCAAATGGTACATTGAACTTCCACGTGGTTCTTTTCAAGATTTAAACTCCCTTTCTATAGCTTTTCTCACACATTTTCAGTTACCCATCTATTACGAGACAGGTACTGAACTTTTAACCTCCCTTCGTCAAATGAACTTTGTGCATATATGTGATCACATTCATGAGTGGAGATGACGGTGAAGATTGATTAAAGTGACCAATCTTGACTAGCTATTGGCTGAATGGTTTACTAAATCTATTTTACCCCTGATTGCTCATGACTTCTCCATGGGTAGTGTATTCATCGACGAAGAAGCCATTGATCGAGATCAATAATTAGATTTGGTTTACTCCCAATCTGGTAGTTTATATGAGTTGATTACAAATGCTACCCATACTCCTACCAATCCATCCAAACCTTCTTCCATGACACATGCAGATGGAGTTATCGGTACCATCAAAAACCAATCCACATCACAGTCGACCAGAACAGTAAATCGCTCTGTTTCCACACCCATTACCATTTTGAATTCACTCTCCTCTACCTCCCTCCCAACTCAAATATGTGAGGTGAATGCAGTTCAATCTGCCTCTTCACAACAATCCGAGAGTAAGAAGAAAACAAAAAATAATCCCAATAATAATAATAATAATAATAATAATGAACATCCCAAAACACAAACTCCACCACCTAATACTAAAAATAAACCACAACAAAAACCAAAATTCCCATGTCTTATTTGTGGTGAATATCATTTCACCCGAGACTATCCACATCGTGACAAATTTGCAAAAGAATTCAAATGGAATTCCCAACCTGTCATGTTAACACAACCCTTTCCTTAGCAACAATCCATGGTTTCTCAAGCACTTTCCCCTCCCACAAGGAGCAGTTCCAACCACCCTCCTAGTGAGGAAGCCTCAACGAGTGCTCATATTTATATGTTCAATGGGATTGATTTAACCACTCACACTACCACATACGACACACCGACTAAACATGATAAAGAAAGGGTCACTAACAGTACTCCACCAGATCCATCTCCTACCTCCGTTGGCCCTCTGTCTGTTATTCCTCCATCTGGATCACTTCAGATAGAGAAACCTACTTTCGACTCTATTTTACGCCCTCCCAAGAGCACTATCAACAAATCAACTTTTAATCCTAGTTCACGTGCCGCCCAAAACTACAACATTGTTGAAGATTTGGCTCAAGAACCATGTGTTATGTCCTCTCTTGAAGTTCTACAACATTGCCCAAGTCAACGTAGAATGATGTTGGTTTCCATTGATCCCGATTCGTCAAATAATATCACGTTTAACCTGGACAACTTCAAGTCACAACTTTCTCACCAGCTTTCTTTTCAAATTCATGTCATTGGTCATAACCAACATATTCACTGCACCATATTGGATGAGGGAGCTTCCACTTGTGTCATGTTGTTATCTTGTTGGAAAGGATTAAAATCACCTATGCTTAACCAATCCCCCATAATGTTACGATCATTCGACGAGAGAGGTTTTTGTCCTCACAGACTTTTGCAGTCCTTAGTTGTTCAGTTGGGAGATAAGACCATCTCTGTCGATGTAGAGGTATTTGATGCTCCCCTTGATTACAACTTGTTATTAGGAAGAAGTTGGTTTTATGCCATGATGGTCATTGCTTCATCGGTGTTTCAATGTGTACAATTCCATCATCAAGGAAACATTGTCACTATCGACCAGTTAGATTAATGTACACCCGATGCTCGCACTCCCGCCACCAACAATATTCCTTTCTTGGCAGATAGTAGAATCACTTATGAAAGTGTTGGTGTAGGTCTTTTAAAATATTCTTCCTTTATGGGAACTTTTCCTACACCACTTCATCCCACCACACAACATATTTCCACAATCAATATGATTTTGACTATGGCCTATCAATCTTTAGAATCATTTGATCCTTGAATTGTGCCTAGTCCGTTAGAATTCGATGCCCTGGGTGACACTATGCCACTTAGTCCAGCTCTCCAATATACCTTCAATATACCTCTCCAATGCTCTCCAATATACCTTTCATACAATGCTCTCCAATATACCTCTCCCTCCTTGGATGACCAACATATATTGGCATCCGATACTTATTCATTGCCATCTTGGTTGAATTCCTTGTCCTCTACTTTTGACTACATTTCCTAGATTTTTCCATCAGACAAATCCGTTATGGAAATGCATAGTATAGACGAGGTACCTTGGTATGAAAACCATCATCGTGTTGCACGAAATTGCAAGTAGTCAGTGCTCCCCAGTGTATCGTGAAAAGGGACTAAACGCCTCTCATGGATCCTTGAATTCTGGCGGTGATGAGTTTACCAATCACCTGCGGGTTTTGGTCTAACAGTAGCCATACTACCATAAAAATGGCATCAGAGCTAGAGGTCACGAGTTCTATACACACTCGACTCACGCTGAGGGGGATATTGTTGCACAAAATTGCAAGTAGTTAGCGCTCCCTGATGTATCGTTAAAAGGGACTAACCACCTCTCATGGATCCTTGAAGTCTGGCAGTGATGAGTTTACCAATCACCCACGGGATTTGGTCTAACGACAACCGTACCACTTCAAAAATTGTTGGACAACTAAGAGGGGTGGGGGGATCAATTTTTACTGTGATTAAATGATTATGGCCATTTTAAAAGATTTACAAAACACTCAATGATGATCACAATGATGCAGGGAAGTAAGCAATAGAATTTTAAACATCAATTAAACACATGAAATATATAGAGACATATATTTCTTGAGGAAACCCATAAAGGGAAAAACCTATTCTTCTTGATATGATAAGTAATCTTTATTTTCTTTACATTATCAATCTTATGAGCTCCAACTCCTCTTGAGTCTAAAACCTCTGTTTTACAAGCAACAACTTGCTGACAGCACCAACTCTCTAGTTTCTCTAGCACCCACTAGAAGGAAGCACCAACTCCCTAAGTGTTCCATCACCAAATGGATGGAAGCACCAACTTCCTATCACACATGCACAAACCTGTATAATAGAGGACGATAGTTCTCCCTTGCACCACCCTGCCACCCTGGTTTTTCTGGCTGCAACCAGATGGAAGATACAACTCCCTGTGTTCAAGCACCCACTTGAAACTCCGAGGACACCAATCCTCCCTAGCACCTCCCTACCACCCTGAAATATAAATATTTTCTTTTTATTACTTTATCACAGTGATACAACATTTATTTATGGCTTACCAATCTCATCATTATTCTGCTATGCTTCTCTACTCTCCTGCATCAACGTCTCTCTTCTCACATGAGTCACTCTCAACAACAACACCCATCTATTCTCTCCTTCATACCCAATACCTCTACATGCCCTTCACCGTGTTACTGTTCTTCCCTACAGGTTGTTCACTGTATATCCTCCTCACGCCTACATAGCTCGACAACAGAAATCACTTCACTTATCTGTTCTGCATGCTTTTTTCACGTCGAGTCATCTCCTGATCATCATGGAAACTCTTCGTATTCTCTGGCAGTTCTGTTCCCTGTGAGTTCATCATCAATGGTCATTATGATGAGCTTCCTTAACTTCTCTGGCAGTCAAGACTCTTCATCTTCTCTATCAGTTACATCCAGTCAACTATGGATTCTTTGGCTTCTAGCCCCTTCCTTCGTGTGACCACTGGTGGTGACCAAGAACATATTCAAAAGGTGCTTCTTGATTTCTGTCTAGTGTGCGCTGGCTCCATTTCATGATATGACCTTGGGCTATGAGCTTCATGTGACCAAACTTGTTTTCTCCCCAAACTGATTTAGACCAAACTTATTTTCTCCCCTTAATCCACCACGCACCTCCACATGTTCTTTATCCAAAACCATGGTTTTGATTGCGGCCCTCTTACAAAAAATTAAGGCCCAATCATGTTCTAGCCCCGCAGTGGAGCACAACCATCGATCTCATGATCTTGACGGTGCTCTTGAATAGATGGTTCAAATTTGTCCTCTTCAATCGATGACTCTGCCTTCTTTCCTTTGTCCAAGTGCAATCCTTGGGCTTAGTGATCAGATGACACGTGTCCCTCAAAACCAATGGACGAGATCAATTTTGCAATCTGGGCTCCGAGAGTTTCAATTCTCAAGTTCTCGTTTGCCCCCAGAGAATTTCACCTAGAGTCCATGATCCAACAATGCGTTTCCCTCTCGGATCAATGGTCAAAATCTCCTTCGTGTCTATGGACTTTGGAGATATCAATTCTCAAACTCTCATTCATCCTTCCTTTTCTTTTTCCCGTAGTTGACAATCCAATGATGCGTGTCCTCTTTAATCTAATGACTACCCTCCACTCTGGGACTTCAAACTTCGAGACTTCGGGTCTTTGGGTGAGTACTGGTGGTAAAACTCCCAAAGAAAAACTCCCAGAGTGACGTAACTCTTGCATCACACAATGACTGTCATGAGTCGAGCAACTTCCACATGTCACTCAGATTTGTGATTTCCACATACCTGAAATGAAGAATCAACTTGACACTTGTCATTGTCTGATTGCACCCTGTTTCCTTGCTGACGTAGTCTGCCACCTGTCCTTGCTGATGTGGTCTGCTATGATATAATGGTCATTGTCTGATCTACATATTCGATGGTTAACAGAACTTTGCATTCTGGGGATTTCAAACCTCAAACTTTTCTGAGTGTAAACTCCTTGCATCTCTATATCCGAAGTGAATGTTGTTCATTTGATCAGGATCTTGGGTCGACGGATTGATCTTTATGCGATGAGACTTTGCTAGCTTATCCTATCCTTCCACTCGAAACTGATTCGACAGTTGTGATCAAATCACGACTTCACGTGTTGGCCGTTTGAACATGAGCCAAACTCGACTCTTCCAACTCTCGATATCCAAAATACTCTAGATCAATGGCCCATAGCCCTCTGTGATCCAACGGTCCAGATATTATTAGGACTTCGCATTTCACGAAGTTGGAGGACTACTCACCTCCCTTCTCCCGACTCCTAATTTTTCAAAACTTGCTCTAGATCAATGACCCAGAACCCTCTATGATCCAACGGTCCAGATCTTATCGGGACTTCACGTTTTGTGAAGTTGAAGGAATACTCACCTTTGAATTTTCTACTTCATGAGTCAGCAAAATGTTGATCTCTCTCCATGTGTCCTCTGGATCCAATGGTTCAGATCTCATCGCAATTTCTCATTTCACGTAGTTGGAGGATGGCTCTCAGCCATTATCCTCTTCGCAATTATACTAGATTTGACGGTTGTTGGTCCTTGGTGCTCAGATCCAATGGATCAGATCTGTACTTCTCTTCTGTGCTTCCTATGGTCACTGGACTCTGATCTAACAGACATCGGGTATTCAGGATTGGTGATACAACGACCACTGTCGTTCCTCCTCCTGAGCTTTGGATTTCTCAAATCTCTAAGTGTCAAAGGACACAAACTTTGATCCTTCTGTAAGCCTTGTTGTATGGGATCTCGTCTGCGCATCTCAGAACACTATCTCTTCTAAGATTTGATCTCTGCATACTGTTTGCTTCTTCACCCGAGCTTACGTTGTTCTTGTTTTTCCATCGATGCACACTCTGATCTTGCCATCAATGACAAGCACACTCTGCCTGTAAACATGCCAACAATATCCCCCTTTGTCATTGATGGCAACGCTGAAATACTGCATTGTTCTACTTATATCTCCAACTGTAGCATCCAAAACACACCTTTTCTCCCCCTTTGACATCAATGTCAAAGAAAACATGCTCCCCGTGAGCTGTTACAGTACTTGTCGGAGGTATCTGATATTCAACTAATAAATACTCCCCTTGACAGGATGGACCCTCTTAGGTTGATAATGGGTTCATGCCCAACTTCTCGTTTAGATACTCAAACTAATCTTTTGCAAGCGGTTTAATGGAGATATCAACAATCTGATCTTTGGAAGGAATATAATGCAAAGAAACAATAGTGTTGGTCATCTGTTCCCTCAAGAAGTGATACTTGATGGGTATATTCTTGGTCTTGGAGTGAAATACAAGATTCTTGGACACACTGATTGCAGTAGTATTATCACAATGAATTGGGATTGGTGCAGAATATTTTACCTCCAAGTCTGCAAGTGTCTGAATCATCCATAATACTTGGGTACAACAAGTGGAAGCTACAATGTACTTATCTTCTGTAGTCGATAAGGAAATGGAAGCTTGCTTATTGCTCAACCATGATACAAGGGAATATCCTAAGAAGAATGCACCTCCACTCGTGCTTTTCCTTTCATTTGCGCAGTTAGACCAATCAGCATATGAATAGACTGATAGTTGAAAATTCTGATTCCTAGGATACCATAGGCCATAGTCCATTGTTCCTTTCAAGTATCTGAATATTCTTTTAACTGCTAACAAATGACTCTGTTTAGGTGCAACCTCATACCTTCCTACCATTCCAACAACATGCATTATGTTTAGACAAGATGCGGTGACATAAAATAGGTTGCCTATCATAGACCTATATGAAGTCTGATCAACATCAGGTGAATCATCATCCTTGCTTAACTTACATCCAGTGACCATAGGTGTCCTCATAGGTTTAGAATCTTCCATTTGAAACCTTTTCAACATTTCTCTCAGATATTTTTCTTGATAAATAAATATTCCTTTAGACCTCTGAGTAATTTGTAGGCCAAGAAAAATGATAGTTCCCCTATCATAGAAATTTCAAATTCAAAATGCATGGTAGAAGGAAACCATTGTACCAATGAAGCATTATTACTACCGAAGATGATGTCATCTACATATACCAACACAATGAGAAGATCATTACCCTCTATTTTGATATATAGATTGTTGTCAACTGTTCCTCTCTTGAACCCTTTGTCTTTTAGATACGTATCCAGTCTATGATACCAGGCACGAGGAGCTTGTTTCAATCCATATAAGGCTTTCTTTAGCTTGTAAACAAAGTCAGGGTTATCTAACAGTTGGAAACCTTTTGGTTGTTTCATATAGACTTCTTCTTTTAGATCTCCATTTAGAAAATATGACTTGACATCCATTTGGTAGACTTTAAACTTCTTATGACAAGCATAGGCAAGAAACATTCTAATAGCTTCTAATCTTGCTACAGGCACAAATGTTTCATCAAAGTCTAGTCCTTCTATTTGAGCATATCCTTTGCAGACCAATCTAGCCTTATTTCTTACAATATTTCCTTTCTCATTCATCTTATTTTTGTAGACCCATTTGGGTCCTATTACATTTTTATTTTCTGGCCTAGGAATGAGTTCCCAAGTGTCATTCTTTTCAATCTGGTCCAGTTCCTCATTCATTGATTTTAACTAGTTTACATCTTCACTGGCTTCATTGAAGTTCTTGGGTTCCACCATGGATATGAAGGCTATATGTGATCGCTCGGTGTTTTTGATTATCCTTCTCTTGGTTTGTACACCTTTGTCTTTCTCACCAATTATCTGAATTGCAGGATGATTATTTTGAGTAATTATGGAGGAAGAATTTGATGTTGTCTGCTGATTTGAGTCTGCCTGAGTATTTGCATCTTCATCTGACTCATATTCTTCTTGTTTTGATTCTTGGACCTGTTCAGATTCAACTTCACCTATATCCTTTGTTGTTGATTAATTATTGTTTACCTCTCTTACGGGGACTCCTTCATCAACTTTTATGTCAATACAATCAACCAATTTATGTAACCTCTTATTATATCATATGTATCATTTAATATTTGTAGCATACCCTAAGAATATGCCTTCATCGGCCCTGTCATCATACTTGCTGAGATTCTCATTATTATTCTTTATGTAGCACTTACTCCCAAAGACTTTGAAGTGTTTGCTTGTAGTAGGTCTTCCGTGCCACAGTTCATAAGGTGTCTTGTCACCGTGTGGGGTGAGGTGAGATTTATTAAGAATATGGATTGTTGTGTGTATTTATTCTACCCAGTAGGTTTGCCCAATGTTCTTCTCATTCATCATTGACCTAGCCATTTTCTGAACTGTTCTATTTTTCCTCTCAACTACTCCATTTTACTGTGGGGTTCCTGGGATTGTGTATTCTCTATTGATCCCATGTTTATCACAAAACTCCTTGAAATCACTTGACATAAATTCTTCTCCTCTATCTTATCTCACAACCTTTAATTTGTTGCCTATTTGATTCTCAATTAGAGCCTTAAATATTTTAAATTTCTCAAATGCTTCAGCTTTTTCTTTGAGGAAAGCAACCCAAATGAGTCCGGAGTAATCATCAATGATCAACATGAAGTAGTTTTCCTTCCCTGTGCCTTCCTGTCTTGATGGTCCACATAGATCCATATGAACTAATTGGAGTGGTTTCTCTGTTGAAGTAGAGTTCTTGGATTTAAATTGTATCCTAGTTAGCTTTCCTACTAGGCAGGGTGTACACACAGAGTCTTGTGGCTTTGATATTCTTGGAAGATCTTTTACTGCCTCAAGATTTTTGAGCTTGATTAGGTGATAAAAATTTAGATGTCCAAGTATCCTATGCCATAACCAACATTCATCGTGTTTTCTTATATGACACTCTTCTTTATCTTCTTTCAACACATATACATTGTTTTCTGTCCTTATGCCTTTAGCCACCACTTGTCCTGAGTTTACAGACTTTATCTTACAATCCTTGGAAGTGAACACCACTTCACATCCTCTATCACACATTTGAATTACACTGAGAAAATTATGTTTCAGACCATATACAATCAGAACGTCCTGGGCTTTTCCTTTACCATTACTCAAACTCACCATCCCTTTACCCTGGGTTTTACCTGGTTCATCATTTCCAAAGGTCACATTTTCTATTTTGCTTTTACTTATAGACATAAACTTATCCTTGTCTCTAGTCATGTGATTGGAACATCCAATATCTATATACCAGGGGTCTTTTTGTTTTTAAGCTGAAATTACTCGACCACATTTTTCACTACCTTTCTTTTTCCATGTGCTGACATTTCTAGCTAAAGGATTTATCCTTGGATCTGCCTTGTACTTCTTCAAATGATGGTTTGCAACTTTATGGACGAAGTTATGACAGTTATAAAATTTGAGATCATTGTTTAGTAGGTAAAAGTGATTGGTGCTACATTGTCTATTCATTAGTTGCTTAGTTCTATGTTGTAAAGATTGTCTATTTCTTGACCTCCTCAGTTGCATGTCTATAAACTTAATTTGATAGTTTACAATCTTATGACCAAAATTATAACAGTAAAAACAATAGCCATGAAAAAACATTTGGTACCTGAACAATGGCCTTCTTCTTGGCATTTGTTGCTCCATCTTATGATATCTTTGTTTCTTACCAGGGATCATCTTGTCTTTATTAGCTTTAGGTGACATAGTACTCTCATGGTCTGATTGTCTGTTGACTTGGAACTTGAACATATTTACTGGCTCTTTGCTTTCTGGTTGTTTGCTTCTTGAACCATTTACATAAAGTAAACCAGTCTTCAACAACGAAGATCTCTATTTGCTCAGAATGTCATTTAGTTTTGTTGTGGCTTTAATGCTTGGAAGGTTTTGAAGATACAATGTTTTAAACTTTTCCATCTCTTTTCTAGTTTTTACTACCTCTTCTTCCAAGGCTTCACATCTTGCCTTCTTTTCTGACAACTGATGTTTTAGAATGTCCTCTATTTTCTTTACCTCTTCTAATTCCACTTTTATCAGGGAAAAGGCTTCATTAGGTTCTTTATTTTCTTTCTCAAATTGTATCAACAATTGTTTTTGCTTTTTCTTCTTAGATTCGAGTCTTGCAATTTATTCTAGAGAACTGATCAATTCTCCTTCCAGATCAACCACAACTTCTTCATTGTCAACATTATTTCCTGTGATTTTATTATCATAGTCCTCTTGGGCCATAAGAATAAAGTAATTAACCTTATCTTCACACGAGGAGTCACTATCTGTCATCATTGTTTACACATAAACTTTTATTTTTACCAAATCTCTTGGGTTTGAACTTCTTTTCACCTTCAGAATTTTGATCCTGCTTCTTGTGTGGACACTTAGATGCAAAGTAACCTATCTTTCCACAGTTAAAACATTTGAAGGGAAATTTTCCTTGGTACTTTCTTGATCCTTTCTTTAGTCTTCTCACGAATTGTTCTTTAATTTCATCAGGATCAAAATCCTTATTCTGATCATCTCTAAATAATGCTTCTCTAGGGTTGGATTTATCTTTACATATCCTCATTTCATATGCATTCAACATTCCTAGAAGTTGATTAAAAGGTAGAGTTTTTAGATCATTAAGTTCTTCTATAGTAGAGACCTTTGGGTTGAACCTATCTTGCAAAGATCTTAAAATTGTTTTGACTAAAACTACGTCTTCAAACTTATCACCAAGAATCTTCATGGAATTCACTAGTTCTTCAACTCTCAGAAATTACTTCCCAACAATTTCATCCTCTTTCATCTTTAGTTGTTCAAACTGCAACTTGTAAGTTTGAAGCTTGGCATCCTTTACCTTCTCATTACCTTCATAACTGCTAATGAGTTTGTCCCACATTTCTTTGGCAGTTTCTAAGTGCATAACTTTTACAAATTCTTCTTCCGCAAGCCCACTCAGAATAACATTCACTGCCTTAGCATTGAAGCTGATTTCTAGCTTGTCATCCTTATTAGCTAGTACAATTGGCTTTACATAACCAATGTCTACCACATCCCAGACATCTGCATCTAAAGCCATTATGTAGGGTCTCATCCTAACTTTCTAGAAGGAAAATTTTGTTCCATTGAATAGAGGGGCCTTATTGGTTGAAGTTCCCTCATGGCTTGACATTTTAAGCTTACTGATCTACCTTTAAATAAAAGGAATCGACTCTGATACCAATTGTTGGACAAATAAGAGTGGGGGGTGAATCTATTGTTACTATTCTTAAACGATTATGACCATTTTAAATTCTTTACAAAACACTCAATGATGCTCACAATGATGCAGGCAAGTAATCAATATAATTTTAAACATCAATCACACACATGAAATATATAGAGACATATATTTCCTGAGGAAACAAAATAAAGGGAAAAACCGCTTCTTCTTGATATGATAAGTAATCTTTATTTTCTTTACATTATCAATCTTATGAGCTCCAAATCCTGTTGAGGCTACAACCTCTATTTTACAAGCAACAACTTGCTAAGAGCACCGACTCTCTAGTTTCTCTAGCACTCAATAGAAGGAAGCACCAAATCCCTAAGTGTTCCATCACAAATTGGATGGAAGCACCAACTTCTTGTCACACATGCACCAACCTGTATAACAAAGAATGATAGTTCTCCCTTGCACCACCCTGCCACCCTGGTTTTTCTGGTTGCAACCATATGGAAGCTACAACTACCTGTGTTCAAGAACCCACTTGAAACTCTGAGGACACCAGTCCTCCCTAGCACCTCCCTACCACCCTGAAATATAAATATTTTCTTTTTATTACTTCATCACAGTGATACAACGTTTATCAATGGCTTACCAATCTCATCACTATTCTTCTACGCTACTCTTCTCTCCTGCATCAATGTCTCTCTTTGTAACACCCTGTTTCCCCCAAATTTGTAATTAATCCTAATACAGGAATTACCATGCTAAAGCATGATGAAAATGTGAATGTATGATGTGAATGGACCTTATGAAGAAGGTCGATGAATGTAAATAACATTATGAATTTATATCGGAGGACTGCTGAGAGGGGATGTGAAGAAAAAGAGACCACGATGGCGGTGGAAGGCACTTGGAAAGGTGGCGCTAACTTCCACCGAGAATTAAATACCGTATTTGGACTCCACTGGCCCGGAGAACCAAAAGTGGCTCACTGGCCCTGAATTTAATGCCTTGCAGGCTGGCAGGTTGATGGCTTAATGAGGGATGGGAAGGTGAACTGCCTATTCGTAGAGATGTAAGGCCTGATCAACGCGAGGGTAATCGCGCCACACGCAACCTCACGAGAGGATAAGGCGTATGGCAGAAGCGATTGGAAGGGGAGACGTGAGGGGAACTCTGGCGTTACACAGAGTGAGTGATAGCAGAGAGGAAGGATTGCAACCTTTGCTCCTGGTCACTAGAAGACAGAGAGACACAGTCTCAGAGCATCATGGTCTCAGCTCGGGGGTGGCTAGTGATAAATCCGTTGGGAGTCGCTGAGCCTAAAGTTGGGTGGAAACGAGCACCCCTCTCAGTAGTTGCACCCACTCTGGTGTTATTTCTGATAAGTGTTTTACATTTTGCTTCCTGAAATTCATATATTGACATATATGCTTATAGAACTGTGAAATTGTGAATGATTACAGCATAAGAATGTCTGTACAGTGTTTTGATAAGTAATGTTATATATACGCTTATAACAGAAAAACCACACATGGATTATGTTGATAAATGAATTTAATTATTCATGAGTCGAATCAAGTCAGACTTCCAGTCCATCCTCGGGAGGATTTTTCCCCTTACCCATCTCCAGGGATGCCCCAGAATAGATCTCGTCACAGAGACTTTCCCTCCGTAGAAAGGTTCACCAAGAACCCAGAAAAAGGACTTGAACGCGCAAGTATTAATAACCCTGCACGAGGAGGAATGACCCTCTTAAAATTCCGAAGTAGTAGCATAGGAATAAGTAACGAATCGATAGATGAGATCCTGTCGGAAGACCCATGGTAATTCAGGACTGTTAGATTGATGGAAGTAGTAAGAGCGTTACACATCTTGCCCCTTTTCCCTCTATCTTCATGAATAGCGAGGAAATCGGGATAGTAGGTCCCCCAAGGTCCATGAGAAAATTTGGATCGTTGATCTTTCCACATCCACGAAGTAGTGGAAGAAATACGCGAGGGGAATGGACCTGAGCCGTCAGATCGGGTTGAGAAGGAGACCTGGACCGTTGGTTTCTACGTCCGGGGTTTACCAAGTTAAGCATATAGAAGGGGGAGATCGACAGCCGTTAGATCTCATTCAGAAATCTCGTCGGCCGTTGGATAGGGTTAAGATGCTCGGAATTTAGTCTCTGGAATGTGCATAGGAAGAATGGATCTAGACCATTAGATCTTGGTCCAATTGCCTGTCAACTGTTGGATTGGATAGGAACTGCTCGAGGGTTACCATCGGGATTCCAGCCATCGGCATATCGGGATTTTCGAGAACAAGAAAATCGAAACACTTCAAGTCTTGAAATGCCGGGAAGATCTGGACCATTCGTTTGAGGATACGCGTGGAGGAGATCGAGGTTTACTATCGGGAGTCGGGATATCGACATTCCCGTGGACAGGAGATCGGGGAAATCCATAGTGAAAACCCCCGATACAATAAGAGCCATCCATCTGATTGGGACAGGTGGCAACCATCAGGAGTCATCGGCATTTGGGCCATCGGGACTCACACAGATAAATTCTTTTTGGGTTGGCATTTGGCGAATTTCGAGGCTTAACCTGGACCATCCATCCATTTAGGATGCATGTCGGAGATCCGAAGAAAGTCAGGGATCGACATATCGGGGATTCCGTGGACACGAAATCTCTGCATTTCAGAATCGTGAAGTCCAAAACCCCGATGAGTGGGGGCCAACAGTTAGCACATCAGAGGAGGATAGTGCCACCATGAGGGGCTAGCTATCAGTAAACTGGAGAGTCAGGATTCGAGTAATTGAGAATCCTGTGGACATATGCACTTTGGCATTGAAAACCCCGAAACTCTGACAAGAGGTAAGGTGGCAGTCATATAGAGGGAGGTCATATGGACCCCAAGAGACTAGCCCAGGGGACTAGCAAACGTTGGAGCGCATCGGGAATCGAAGGATTGCGTATCCAAGGTGCATATGCACTTTGGTATTATAAATCCCGCAACCCTGACGAAAGGAAAGCTATAAGGCTGCGGTCTTGTGTGCACGGTCGTGTGGACTAGGAGCCTAGCCAGGGAGGGGCTAAGGGCAAAAAAGGAGCTCATCGGTTATCGAGGATTGCAGAGTACAAGAACTCTTGAAAATGAGAAAGACAAAACCCCGATAACCTGAAATTAAGATCAGGGAAGACTGCGGTCAAGGTGCAGAAGGCCGTGTAGGAGAGAGAAAGAGCCAACTTATGCTGGGTCTCCATGGTTATTTAGGGGTTCGAATCCGACAGAGGACCGGAAAAATTAAATTTAGGTAGCGGGTATGTTACAAAGTGGTATCAGAGAATGGTTACAACACTTGGCCTGCTTGGGCTCAGGCACGAGCCGTGTTAGAAGATATTGTTATCTACGTTTCTCTTTAAGGAGAAGGACTACAGAATGAAACTGTAACTTGGAAATTCCTATAACCCTTCTGTTGAAATGGCAACTACTCTTATAGGAGTAGGGATGCACTGATCGTTATCACGGATAAGATTTGAGTGCGAATGACAAAGGTAGAATAAATTGTGCTATGAAGCTTCACAAGCCAGACAAGGGACATGAACTGAGTTGTTCTGTTTTAGCATAACGATGGCTATCTACTAAAGCAGATAGAGTCTCTTGTGATTAATATGGCTGGTTAGGTAAGGGTTAATACCCAAAGGAAGAACCCCTTCATGATCTGGGAAATCTGGTAAGGATGGGTAGGATCCTTAGAAAGTTATGACCACTGTATTATTAAGAGATTAAAACTTGAGCATACAACTCCTCATGATTGAGAGGACTGGTGAAAATACATAGGGTCAGATTTACCTGACCTATAATGGTTAAAATCGACCATGAGGATAACCTGTTTGAGGAGTCCTTTGAGACTGTTTCTAATTCCCAAGAATGACCCTTGTTAGTCGTTTCCATAGGGAGAGGGTAACACCCATATGAGTTAGGACTATGAGATTCGCCCTGTAAGTAACTTAAAAATATCAGAAGATATAGTAGGAGAAATCCTTCAGAAAATAATTTTGAAGATTGGATGGGATCTAGAGTCAAGATCCATTCTGAAAGAACCGAAACGTTTCGGGTTGTTTGATCTCGAGAAACAACACACTGGTTAGTTGCGAGGAGATACTGGAACTTTGCAAGACCAAAAGGCTCAGGAGAAGCATTGAAGAATTCACGAAAAGATTATAGTCGTTGATCAAGGAGCGAATTGGACCATTGATTGTCCAAAGAAAATTTCGCAATTTTGGAGATCGAGGGATTCGAGGTTTTCCATAACAAAAGTCCCGAAGTCGTGAAATGAGAAATCGCGACATCATCACAACCGACGGTTGGAGAGCCGTTGGTGACCATTATACCTAATTAATTAGCGAGGAAGATAAGGTTGATAAACTCTCCTCACACATAAGCTCAGGAGGGATAGTATCCATTAGATTGGAATCAACGAGGGCCGTTGATCTAGAGCTTCGAGGTTTCGTCTATGGGAAGTGAAAAGTGCCCTTTTAAAATTTGGATCGTGGTCACCGCCGGTAGTCGTGTGAGGAGAGGGTGTAAGCCAGTATAATGAGTAGTGCATGAGTTCAATGCACCGAGGAGCTTCCTATTAAGAAACATGATGATCATACCGGTAAGGTATGAATGGTATATGGAATGTGCAAGAAATGCACCTATATGATGTAAGAGTATAAATATACTAAAGGCCCAACATGATGGCCTTGATGAGTGAAACATGAGGCAAGACTTACACTTTCCAAAATCGAATGAATACCATGGATGCATGGTTGACTCCATTCTGAAGAGTCATGAAGGATCTTTCTTGAAGGATAGCTTAAAGGGAATGTACTCCATATCCCCTGGAAAAATCCAGTGCAATTAAATGAAAGAGTAAATGAGAAAGGATGCTCTGTTGTCACGATAAGAGGCAAATGGTTATGCCTTTGCAGATCACAATGAGAGGGATTGTGAATAAATCCTGAGATGACTAATTTTAAAAATGGAAATGTATGTAGGCTATGAAATATAACTATGGCAGCTACATGAAGGCTTAGGATTAGGAAAGTGGTTAAGTACATCATAGATCAAAGTTAACAAAGATGCATGTTTATATTCCTTAAGGGAATATTTGGTAGACCACTAAAAAGCTAACTTAAGGTTGAGGCCATCATAGTGGTGATGGATCTGCAACGAGGAAGTTGCATGCTAAAGGAGTTCCCAGTGGAGGAACTATATAAGGTCTCTGTCAGAGGAACAAAGTCACAACCCTGATAATTGTTGAGGGATTGGACAATGGGCTGCAAGGCCTGTCCATGTATAAGAATCATGTAAGTAATAGAAGACTAATAACCGAATAGTGACCATTCTGATAACCTAATGGAAGTGTGTAGGATGCACACGTTCCTGACCCATTATGAACAAAGAGTTTCTACTAAAGCATGTTGAAGTATCCTAAGAGTTAGGATGGGCCTAAACCAGGGCTGCTTAGAAAAAGGGCAGTTGTGGAAACCAATGTGGTTGGTAAGAGGATAGTAAACCCCTGAGTATGATTAACTGAATAAATGAGTACATTTAATTGATACATCTTGGTTGAATCTGTGATTGAGGAAAGGCAGTGAGGCCTTAGAGATAACTTGATTGGGCTGAAAATCCCTAGGCGATGTAGAAAGAATTGGAAGAAGGGGAGAGCCCTCAATTCTTTCTTTGACTGTGCATCATGCTTTTAGGGGATGAGAAAGCCAGTACATTGATGAACGAAAATGATTTGGCACCATAATAATGAT
>JASDQU010187321.1:8127-18190 GCA_032191745.1 Picea mariana | reverse complement strand
TAAGCAAGTAATAAAGGGGGGATGAAGAAATTAGGGATGGAAATTAAATTAAAAAAAAAAACATTTTTTGGCGGATTTAATTATTTAAAAGATTAATTGTTGGCTAAGTACAAAACCTGCTAATTTAGAACTTAGACCAAAAAGGGGAAACTTAAAACAAAAGGAATGTGGAACATAGAAGGGAATCTAGATTAGAGAACTTTCTAATTTCGAACTCAAATAAGCTTTAAGAAAGGAGAGAGTCATTAAATGAATGTAAGGGAATAAAGGGACATCAAGGAGTGTTTTTAGGAACGCTTTTAGGTGGGTGAGGGAAATTGGAAATTTAAATTAAATAATTAAATGAATTTATGGTGCAACTAAGGAATCAGGTGACATGTGTACGGGGGAGGATATTCCTAATTAATTTTTAATAAAAAAAATTTAATGTGGGTTTTGGAAACAAGCCGCAAAGAAAACTCTATAAAAGAAATGGCAGAGGAGGGGAATGGATCACGTCTAGTAGGTGTAATGTTACGCTGCCGATATTTTTCTTGACTGATTTTTCTTGTGAGAGTTGGGATGCCCAACTTGATTAGAGTGTGGTATATCGACCTTGTGAGGCGAGTTGGGAGCTAGCTTTCTCTGGTTTTTGTGTGTGGCCCTTTTGCGGCTTAGGGGGCTCAGGGGGAAGAAGAGTACCCCTAGCATTGGCTAGGAGGTATCGATGAGGTCTCAGCAGTTAGAAAGCAAGATTTGGATAGAGCCCAAGCACAAGACATCAACTTTGGATTCTTTGCCTTCGAATATGGTACACAGGTGTAATTTTTCATTGGTTAATTGGTTAAAAAGATTATGTACATGAATATCGATATTGATTAATATTGTATTAGTTTTTGTAATGGTAGTTGGTAATTTATAACTCAGTTGAAAGGTATTACAACTTGTAGTTTTTTATATCATTGCACCTTGGCTTTCTTACTCTCTATGCCTGAGTGGTGGCCTAGCGTTTTTGCTTGGTTTCACTGCAAAATGTGATGCCCTGCATTATTTTTGGTTTGTACTCTGCCAAATAAATGTGTGAATCCATGTGTTTTCCTTTAATTTTTGCTTCAATTCACACTCATATTAATCCTCCCAAAAATCATATGGTGCCTCAACCATTTGAATATATCTTTGCATTTTTATTTTTACATTCACTCAGTGAAGGTATCTCCCCAAGCTCATCGATAATTAAATTTTTCTATAGTGATTTGTTCTCAAGTCTCATCGATTTTTAACCCTCGCTACACGGCGAAATGCTTACTTCGAATTCCACGATGTGGGGCTTCAAACCAGCCTCTTGTGTGATGAATATTAGCACCCTTCTCTTTCTTACATCCCTCACATTTTGTTTTCCATCCTTATGCCCATCAACCTTCTCCTTGAACCTCTACATTCTGAATTTCATCTCTGTGTTTACTTTTAATTTCTCTGCAAATCGTGATAATTGCCCAGCATCTTGGGCGATCTCTTACCAAGAATTCTTGGATTTTAATTTTTCCACAAATTCGTGCCTTTACCCAACGATTTTTTTCTACGATCTAACCATGCATTCGCCCAACCTCTTCCACCTTAAATTATGAATTGGATTAGCGTCACCCCCTTGCTTCTGCGTACTCTTAATTTTCCCTCCACTTATGTAGCTCTGTACTAGGAGTTTGGGGAGGGACACATTATCAATTAAGGAAAAAGTGGTAAGTAGAAAGATCAAACCATTTCCCGAAGGAGCAGCAAGTCTGTTTGAACGATATCATTCTCAAGGGTGGGGCTTTGTGAATTAAATTTGGTGTCAGTGGGAGTGTTTTTTATATTCTATTTTCAGACACCTAGCCACTCCCATAAATCCATTCTTCATATGCGCGGTACCTACATCCAGTCTCAGGTGGTGGGTAAATTATGCTTCTAATTCTTAACGCAATTGCATGGGGAAAATTATGCTTTCGAGGAAGGGGATAACTATAGTCTAGTTCAGGTACATGCATAACAACAATTTTATAGCTAGACTTCCCCGCAGTTCCTTAATCACTTGCTCAGCATCCGGGATTATATCCACACATCCTCCCCTTTGGCCACTTGGCATTTTCTACTTTTACCTGCAATTCGCTTTCCTTCTCCTCAGAATTTTAGCCTCCACGCTCAACGAAGTTTAGACTCCTTGATCAAAAAAAATATTTCCTCAACGCTCAGTGATTTTCATGTATAACAACTCCTGCGGGTTGAGAAAATGGAAACGCCCACCATGCTCATGATGATGCTTCTGCGTTTGTTGTGTATTCCTTGCTTATTAATGTTCTCATTAATGCTTATAATCGTTTCTATTGTTAATGTAAGCCTATAGTAATTGCTCATCTTTGTATATTGCTTTTTCTAATTGTTTAATAAATGGGTTATTTAATGGTTGCATAATGGTTATTAATGTTATTAATAAAGCTTATAATAATTTTCATCGTCAATATAAGGTTACAGTAATTTCTCATCTTTATATATTTCTTTTGCTAAATTTTTAATGAATGGGTAATTTAATGGTTGCATAAGAGTTATTAATGTTCGGTGAATATTAATGCTATAATAATGTTCATTATCAAGGAGTGGTTTTATTAATTGTTAGGTGAAGGGTTATTACTAATGTTTGTTTTAGTAAATGTTTTTAGAGGAGTGGTTAGGCAAAGCACTTTAGTCTCTTGCGCAATGGATTGTATGTCATAACAATTAGTTAAGTGATTGTATTTTTCTTGCATTATGTAAATAAATAGATCCTCTTGCCTAGGGCTTATGCTTGTGATTAAGAACTTGAATTTCTTGCGCTCTGGAATGAACGTTCATGTGTAATGGATTAAGTATTTCACTTATTTGGGCCAGGGAATAGTGTTGTTTTGTAATGTTTGGTAAATGGGATTATCACTCCTTGGATAATATAGTTGTTTAAACAATTAATAATTTAGAAAATCTTGCGGCTTGAAAACTAACATTGATAGATGATCGGTTGCGATTTTTCTAGGCATGCACCTTGAATTTAAAAATGATATATGATGAGTTTTATTATTTGTATTCTCTTGCGCCTTGTGTAATAAACTCGATAACTCTTGTGTCTTAAATTGTGTGGGGTAAATGATGGATTATTTGATTATAATTCCTACACACGCATTGATTATTATATGTTGAAGGATTATCGTTTTAGAAGTTTATTCATGCTCAAAGATTGTTTTATGTAGATGAAATTGATTTAGAAGATGATTCACGCGTGCATTAATTATTTTATGTTGATGGATGGTCGTGGGTTAGTCTCTTCTTGCATGTTGTGATGACATTGTCATGTGAAAACTAGCAATTAAATGCTTTGCGCCTTGAAAATAATACATAAATGATTACTTGCATCTTATCTTGTGTCGTCATATGAATGATGAATGATTAAGTTGTTAGCTCACTTGCGCCAGGATTTTTTATAATGATGCAGTACTGGTTGAGTAATAATATTTATGTGCATGCCCTAATTTAGTGACTTATGATTGCTTCGTCATTCTTCCTTGCACCTAAGATTAATGCTGATGGTGTTTGAAATTACGTGATGTTTTTACTCGCACAATGAATTCAATTGATGTTTAATCTTGTGCCATTGCTTAAGTTGACATGAGAATGTTCAGGATTTATTACTCTCGTGGGCAACGGATATTAATGTTGATGGATGATTGATAATGATGATGTTTACACGTGTGTCATGTTAAATTGTGAATTAGAAGTGAGGGATTGATGGTCTTTATGAGATGTGTTGAAGGTTTAGGATTTGTATTGTATTGCATCATTTTTAATGGTAGAATGCAATGATGTTGGGTTAATTTAATTATTATGTTAATACATAGATGTTGTGTCATGACTCATGGTGATGATGTGTGGGACATGTGTCTTATTGGATTATTAATGCTTTATTATTTTTTCATTAATCTATGTGAATGATGTGTCAACGATGTTGACTTTTTAATATGATGTTTAAATTTTCCCATCCCAGCTTCAAAAGAAAAAAAAATTGACCTGTTGTGCATCGTTTGGTTGTCATAACGGCGGGGTCGTTACATATGGTATCAGAGTGGGTTCAACCTTGTGACTATGGATAGCCATGCCTTCCACTGAATTAAGCCCTTGATTTATACTCAGCGCTAATTGAATTATTAACCTGTCCTTGCGGTAACCACAGTTTGAGGACGTCATAGAGATTCACAACGTGGTGCTAGGGGAGAAAGCACGATGCCTCCAGTAGCAACTACACCAGAGGGATCCAACCCCCAAGGAAAAGAACAAGTCTTGAGCATGAGGAGATTGTCGCATGGGATGGGTTGGGTCTGACAAGGTCTTTCTAGGGAAATGTCAGAGGCCTTGAATAACCGTATGTACTGAGATAAGGCCAAGGTGCCTGTACCCATGAAGGTCAACAACGCACCCCATGTAGTACTGGTATCTTTCACGGAAAACTTGAGAGGATTAAGTTCCCAAGTCCACGAGTTCCACATATGGCTCAACCATCGAGGAATGTTTGAAGAGCCAGGTGATGTGCTTCGCACTTCGTGATTTAGACCTCCAACACGAAGGTCCGCACTGGTGGTATTCAGCTAAAGGGGAGCACTCTTCTATTGAGGAAGATGCTCCTACCTCAGCTAAACATGGCCTTTGAAGCCATGATTAGGGGAACGATTCCTAGAGAAGTAATTGTGAGATAAATTCGTTGAGCACTGGCTTGATAAGTTCAGTGCCTTATGACAGGGTGGTCATATGGTGCCAGATTATGAGACCATATTTATGGAGCTACTTCGGTATGCCCCACAAATGAACATGAAGAAGTTGAAGATTAGCAAGTTCGTGACTGGCCTTAACTCCAGCTTTTGTGTGAAGGTGAGGATCTAAATACCTCAGACGTTGCACGATGGAGTCCAGTAGGCGTCTTAGATAAGAAATATTTGACTGTGGGAGTCTGATCAGGACTCCTACAAGACCGTCTGAACTAACAACATCTAGTACGCGGCAAGATCAGACGTCATCTAGACTAGACCTCTTGGTATTAAGATATGTATGTAGGACCCTTGTTCACAACACCTTACTGATAGGTTCCTCAGCAGAGGGCTCCCTACAGGGGACCACCACATCCACGACAGCACCACTAGCAGCCATCGTTTAGGCTTGTCAGCAGAATTGACCAGGATCTTAGGCTGGTGGGCCAACAAATTCTATTATGGGGCCAGGACTACTAGACTAGAAGTGGGTGATGGACATGTGGAGAGTCACCTTACCAGCAAGACTATTTGGTTGAAAGAGCCAGAGCGGCCAGGTCAACAAGAAACACTATCATGGCAGAGATTGGAAAGGCCCATAAGATTCATGACTGTGGTAAATAATCACTAGGTCGAGCACCAGTCCACTATGCTTGAGGTGCCAAGTTCCATTTCCAAACGAAATTTTAGTATTTCTTAGACCTCTGTGCTATGAAGAGCTCTAATTCTAGTACCACACTGAAGGGATTTAGGTAAGGGAATTTGACAGGACGAATTTAGATTCGTCGATGTGGCTTCGGGTACCAACTAGATGGTGGGAGGAAGGGGTATGAAATGTCAGTTTAAAATGGGGGTAGTGTAATGAGCTCCGACTTATGCCATGATCTTAAGACCTTATGATGACATGATCGGTATGGACTAGTGGGAATCGCATGATGCGATACTCAACCGTAAGATGAGGTGGTTGAGTTGGACCGATGATGAAGGACAGAGAAGTGTGATTGTAGGAATAAAATGGGGAGTATCCCCGAGGTTCATTTCTTTCCTAAAACTACAATAGATCACGTGCAAGGATGCAATTTATATGCATACTTAGTGCTGAAAATCAAAGGTGTGGTGGAAGGATTAGAGGAACTTTCAGTAGTACGAGAGTTTGTGGATGTGATTCCCAGAAGAATTACCAGGTGTGCTACCCAAAGCCAAGATGGAATTTACCATTGACCTAAAACTTGGAACTGAAACAATGGAAAGAAAGCCTTATCGGATGTCAACCCATGAGTTACAAGAGTTGAAAGTGTAACTGAAGAAGTTATTGGACCTAGGACTTATACGTTCAAGTGTATCGCCTTAGAGTGTTCCTGTTAATTCCTTACAGAAGAAGGATGGATCGTAGAGACTCTTCTTGACTACTGTTGAGTATTCCTTGATGACATTTTGATTTCTCTCAGATGTCAGAAGATCAGAATGAACTTTTACGCTTGGTACTATAGTGTTGCGAGAGAAAAAATTATGGGAAGCGGTTACAAAGCTATCGATGATTTATTTCTTAGGGAATGTTATCTCCGACGAAAGAATTGTTGTGAATCCAGAAAATGTAGAGGCTATTGTGGAGTGGCTTACGTTGATGAATGTCCCAGAAGTTCATAGCTTCATGGGTTTAGCGGGATACTATCAACGGTTCATCAAGGGTTCTTTGAAGATAGAAAATCCGATGACGAAAATGTAGAGGAAGCATTTCGAACACTCAAGGAGTTGTTGACGATAGTGCCAATACTAAAATTATATGGTGTGGACAAGAAATTCTTGGTATGCACTAATGTATCCAAGGAAGTCTTATATGGAGTCTTGAGGCAAGATGGTCGAGTGATCGCTTACATCTCAAGGAATTTAAGGAAGCATGCAGATAACTACATGATGCACGATTGTGAGTTGTGTGTATGCCCTGAGAGTGTGGAGACACTACCTGATTGGATGGTAAATCGAACTAAAAATGGGCCACTATGGTTTACAACACTTTTTATGCAAAATGACTTGAATGCGTGGCAAAGGCATTGGTCAGGATTGTTTATCAACTACGATTTTGAGATTTCCTACTTAAAAGGAACATTGAACAGAGTGGCATATGCGTTGAGTTGGAGACCACACATATTTCCAGTGATACCTCTTCAAACGAATCTACATGAAAAAAATTCTAACTATAGTTCGATGCTAACTGGTATAAATAGGGTAAAGAAATTTTTGGGCAAGACACCATGATGGTTCCAAAATTGAGGGATATTGTGGACAACGACGGATCTTGAGATATAATAACTGAATTTACTTACATCCCAACGACAAATTTAGAAGTTTTGATCTTATGCAATGCTCATAGAGAAGTGTACATGGCTCATCCAGGAGTCATGAATATGAGGACCGACCTTAATCCCTTATTATTCTGGAAGGGATAAAGGCAGACATTGTCAACTGCATGGCAAGTTTTCTAAAAGGTTGGCAGGTGAAGGCTGAACATAGACATCTGGCAGGATTTCTATGGCCACACGGTTTTCCAAAATTGACATGGGAGGTCATTTTGACGGACTTCACTGCTGAATTTCCACTGAAGCCAAGGAGGCATGACCCGATTGTCGTGACAGTTGACACTCTAATGAAGAGTTCACATTTGTCCCTATGCGTATGATGCATCAAGCACAAGGTATGGCTAGAGTTAATATCAACAATATTTTGAGATGTCCAGATGTACCAAGATGATTTTGGACAATTTTTCAAATAAGCCTTGGGAACACCACTAAAATTTAGTACAACATGTCCTTGAGATAGACAAGTTGATCGAAGGAACGAACCAAATTGGTAAGGTTGTGTTGCGTATGTGTGTGTTGGACCAAGAGAAACATTGGAAATAGTTTTGGTCGATGGTCGAGTTTGCGTACAACAAAAGCCATCAAAGCACCATTAAGATGGCGCCATTTGAGTTTCTCTTAGGAGACCGTGTTGGACGCCTTAAGTTGGGATCAACCTGAGGATGGGGTCCTGATAGGACAAGATGCGATCCAAGAATTGAAGGAACAAATACAATGATACAAAAGGGGATGGAAGAAGTGCATGATCGACAGAAGGGTTTTTCGATGCACATCGCATGACCATAGTTGTGAAGGGCCTAATGACTAGTTGTGCCTCATTCTTTGAGGCATTTTGCGATGTTTATTTTCTATCTGTGTGTGAATTTAGGTCAGTGATACTACACATGAGATAGAATGAGTTCTTGGTGGACATTGGGTGAGGGTGCACTCACGACGGAGCCAGTCCACTTTCTGGACCATCGCATTCGAAATCTACGACGTCAAACTATCAATCAGGTCAAGGTCTAGTAGGACAATTATAATCCACACTCTTCTACCTGGGAGGACGCATATGATATGCATCCGTAG
Source organism: Picea mariana (assembly GCA_032191745.1). Taxonomy (NCBI): domain Eukaryota; kingdom Viridiplantae; phylum Streptophyta; class Pinopsida; order Pinales; family Pinaceae; genus Picea; species Picea mariana. The sequence continues at coordinate 9,987 of JASDQU010187321.1, read as the reverse complement.
TTTCCATTTTTGTTTGATGTCTAGACCCTTAGATACTGTCAAAGACTTTATTTATGCACTTGTATACTATGAAACTTTGGGATGAAGTTTAAAACAAGAGGGGTGTATGTAACATCCTACTCTTGTGCACACATGATTGGACTTGTTCTTTGAGGACACTTGCGTGCAATTGATCCAGTTCATTGTATAATTGATTGTTTTTCTTATGGATTATGATGATGTTGTGGATATGATTATATGTTATTTGATTATATATGTGTCCTCAAGTGTTATTGACTAGGTTCTCCTAAGTGTGCAGGACTCTTGAAATATTGAGGATACCAATGGCATCGATGGACCTCCTTGGACTCCAGATTGAGTCGGGGAGTGGACTATTTTTTGTTTGCGTATTTTTTTTATTGCATATGTGACATATAAATGGTATATTAAGATGTTGTTTATGGAGCTTTAACATGTTCGTTGATGGATGCAAGATGACGATAGCTTGCTAATCAGACTCACATTTGGAGTAAAGGGGTCACACACAACAGCTAGAGATATTGAGGGAGAGGTGTGGTAGCATCCCTGCCACAACCTACTATCACTCCCATCATGGTTTGAACTATAGGTTAATGATTACCCAGTTCAAGAGATCCACGATGCCATGAGGGAATACTATGATAGTCTCTCATGAATATTCTAAAGGGCACATAATAAGGCAAGGTACTTATTCCTTAGAGGCCCTTAGTCTCCCACAAGGTCACCTGACGGAGTATTAACTCCAAGGGTTTGACGTCTACCAAAATCGGTAAAAAGGCGAGTGGCACCCTTGGAGCACGTAGTGCATATTAAAGGGAATGTCGGGTAAATGAAACATGAATGCAGGCAAGTAGAACCCTTGGAGCACGCAGTGCATCTTGAAGGGAACGTCATGATTTTTAATATAGGTAAGTTAATGAACCTAAGTACCTAGAAAACTATGTCTTTTGGCGGAGGAGCCCCCCCCTCCTTCCCTCCAAAGGGGGGTTTCTCAAACTCCTGGTCTAAGATATTTCAAGTCACCAAACTGAATTGTTCGTCGAGATCCTAATGGAACAAAATTAACTTGACACGGGCCCTTCACCTTCTCGGTGCAGGTTGTGTGGCACCCGCGGACCCTCTCCTTAGTGCTCTTCAAATATCAATGCCAACGGACTCTAGATCTCCATGCTAGGATCCCTCCTTGATATGACCATTGATGACGACCATGGGCTTGCTCCCTTCGTGACCCCATGCTTCAGGAATTTCGTGAATTTTTTACTCCCTTTTTCCCCGATTCCTGAATTAGTGAATTTTCCAGGACCAAATCTATGGTCCACGTTCCCCTTGTGATCGACTGTCAAGATCAAATCATGAGTTTGGACTTCGCGAGTCCTCTCTTTTCTCAACTCTACTTCTCCCGATTTGAGAATCAGCGAAGTTTTTATCTCTCGCCACACGTCCTTCCTCAATGGACATATATGATTGCTCCAGCTCCCAGCTCTTTAGGTATTCTCTCCTTACTTTTCTTCCAAAGGGTTCTTCCTCTGAAATGCGTAGATCTCTACCATGCATCTTCTTGGATCTAATGGTCCAAAATTGTTCCACACTTCACCCTTTGCGAAGTTTGAATTATTGTCTTTGCAATTCTTCTGAAGTCTGAATCCTTGAACTCTTGATCTGCTTCCACCTGTCTCCTCCAACAATGGACGATTTTATGGTCTTCAGGACTTCGACAATTCCTAGACCCCTTTTCACACTTAGCACAATTTCCTTCTTTGAGACTTAGTCTATTCTTGAACACCTTCTACACTCCTTGCAGAGTTTTGTATAGACACTTTTGCGACTTTGCTCAGCTTGAAA
>JASDQU010187319.1:9421-20522 GCA_032191745.1 Picea mariana | reverse complement strand
GAGATTTAGAGTCTCAACCCTTTCTTTCCCTCGTACGTGAATCTTCCGGAGCTGACATGCCTTTGACGCGTGTCCCTCTCGGATTAACGGTCGAGATCTCCTCGGGTTTCTGGACTTCGGAGATTTCAAATCTCAACCCGTTCTTTCCTTCGGAGTGATCACCTGCTGAGTCGGTCATTAGACGACGGAGACCGCTTGCTGTCGATTAACGTTTTCACTTACACTATCCTTCCACTGTAGTAGATCGACGGATGAGACTGCTCCCGAAGTGATCTTCAGATCGGACGTCTCGTGTCCACTTCGGGTCTTTGGCATTCGGGACTTTGGGTCTGGGCGAGTACTGGTGGTAAAACTTTCGAAGCAAAACTCATGGAGTGACGTAACTCTTGCGTCACTCAATGACGTGTCACATGTCGAGCAACTGCACGTGTCACTCAGATTCGTGATTTGCACGTACCTGAAATGCTGTATCAACTTGACACTTGTTGTTCTTCGACTGTGCCACGTGTCCTTGTTGACATAGATTGCTGACGTGGTCTGTCACATTTTCTTGTTGATGTCGACGTAGATCTCCTGATGTGACACATGTTCATCTCCTTGATCTAACAGTCAGGATAGTATCTTAGATTGACGGTTGAGAGTGACTTCGGATCTTCGTCCTTCTGGACTTAGGGATATTTCTTGGTGGTGAAACTCTTGAAGCAATTCTCCCGTAGTGACGCAACTTGCTTACGTCACTTGTTGACATGGCACGAGCCAATTTCTTCTTGACATTTGTCATCATCTGATTATGCCATGTGTATTCGCTGACGTGGTCTGCCACATATCCTTGCTGACGTGGTCTGCTGACGTGATCTGCTGATGTGGTCTGTTGACCAACAACATTGATCCAACGGTACTCGTATGTCCTCCAAATCCAATAGTCCTGATTCATTTCRGATTTCCTGGCTTCGGGTTTATCCAATCTCAAACTTTYCGGAGCGTAACCTCCTCGTATCTTTAAACCCAAACTAAATGTTGTTCGTCGATCAGAATCTTAGATCGACGGCTTGATCTGTCAGCGTTGCAACTTTGCTAGCTTATCCCGTCCTTCCACTTGAAAGTGATCCGATGGCTGACGGGAATTCGCATAATTGAATTTTCAAATGTTTCCTCGCTTATCCTGTCCTTCCACTCAAAAATGATCCAATGGTTGTGAAGTTTCTTAAAACAGATCCACGATCAAGAATGATTGTGCGACCACAATCTGCGAGTGTTTTAACTCGTCACCCAACTCCGCAATGGGAAGATGTGCATTATTGGTGAGTTAACCACAATCGTTGATCTTCGAAGCTATAAGACTGGACGGTCCTGACTAATTGCGGGATGGGAACAAGCACAATGTTTAATTCTCCTCTCAATCTCCGTAATTCATCCCTGCCGTAGATTTGGCAATTGCACAGCCGATGGACATGATTTAATCTGACTTAAACTCATTGTTTGTTGGATCAACCGCAGTCGTAGATCTTTGAAGCTATGAGATCTGACGATCTAAACAGATTGCGGGATTGTAACTGGCGAGTAGTTTAATTCGGCTTTCGCTCGCCACAATTCATCCCTGCCGTTGATCTGGCTTGCAGATTCGACGGTCTTGATTTGATTTGAGTTTTATCGCGCCATCTCTTCTGAGCTTTAATCTCTAGTCGCTTCTGTACTGTGCTTTCCTTTTTGAGCTGTGATCTCTGCTTGCTGTTCGCTCTTCCTGAGCTTATGCTTCCTTCTGCTCCACCTTCTGTTCTTGCCATCAATGACAAGCACACTCTTTCCTGCAAAACATGCCAACATAGCATTCGACCAATATGTAAGTTAGAATAGTTGGGCATTTGCATCCATTGTACATACCATTGCATATCATGTTATCATAGTTGTAGTTGCATTTTCATACTGTTTTGTTTCATTATGTATATATGTATGCTCATGATTAGAATTTGTTTTATTTCAATTTTTATATCATATATGGACAAGGGGTGATATTACCACCCTAGATGTTTACTAATATCTTTTGTTGAGATTTAGCAAGCACAAGTCATACCAGAGATGCTAAGGTTCTCATGCGCTCTACGATGAGCACATGTCCTCGAGTTGGAGCCAGATGTTATCCTTTAGCCTAGGGATAACTAAGGAGATCGTGTCTCGAGGCCCATAGGTTCTAGACATGGAATGTCGAGAGCCGGACGACCTAAGCGTGGTCTCAGAGGGCCCCTCTTTTCTTCAAGTAAAGTCCACATATCGCCAACACCAACGTCCATCACACTAGCCTGGTCCTGAAGTGGCACTGGGTCTTGCTCCATGAAGTATCGAGTCCGGGATCATGGTATGTATAACTCTGATTTTTGAAGCACTTGAACATGTTGTATCGAATCCTTCTTCTTCATTTCATGACATTTGCTTGGAAATTATACTCTTTGCCTTGTTCAAACCTGGGAGGGTGACAGAGTGACCTAGTAAGTTGATTTCCCTTTAGGATGGTTTGCCACTGGATGGATTTTTGAAGAGTCATCATTCGTTCTCTCCATACTTACCACTTTCCATCTTTATCCCTTCCATCTCCCCTTTCTTTTTGGGCATTGGGATTGGCTACACTAGGAAGGGTTGTACCTTACCTCGTGGGAAGAAGGGGCTAAAGGCCCAGAGGGTAAAAGTAGCTGGTAAGAGTTAAAAGCCAATTTTTAAACCTTCGAGATGCTTCGCCCAGGGATCCCTGAGAAAGCAATGAAAAGCTTCTCAGTAAGAAAAGGGGACCCAAAAGATAACATGAATACTTAAGGCACTAGTTGATGGATAGGAGGTCTCATCACGAGCCGACCTATTATGACCATGGACATAGAGCGGTATGATATTACCACCTATTTGGTCATCAAACCAGGGTAGTGGCTCTTGGTTGCATGGCCAAGAGAAAGGAGGTCTCATCACGAGTCAACCTTCTCATCTCCGTCAAATGTTTGTGGATGACACTGCCACTAGTTGGTCACCAAGCCAGGGCGGTGGCCATTAACTCTTTACTTGCAACATGAAGAAAGAAAGCTAAAAAGAAGAAAGTAAAGATAAAAAGAATAAATGGCAATCAGTGGGCTTGGAAACATCTGCATCCATGACAAGGTGCAACTCACCCTCCACAAAGACACCCACAGGGAAGACTGTACATTTTCCTTTTATCACATGCACCCCATGCCCAAATGTTTACCCCATGCCACCTCATACGCTTGCATGACTTGGACCAGACTCCACCTGGGAAACACCCCAAACTTAAGGGGGATTAGCCCAATAAGACACCCTGAGACCCTCTCCAAACCTAACTTGTCAAATTGCATAACATCTTTGAGCATTTGTTTAGGGTTAAGGGGGGTTTGATGCACATGTTCGGGTGATTTAATTATTGGATGTGATTTACCTGCTATGATCCTTGTGACTTATGAACCCCTGGAGGGCGTACTTGTTGTCTCTACAGAACCTTGCTCGGTGGATAGGTGCACATGAAGGAATAATTAGCTCGGATCTTCATGGGGGCTGAAAGCCCACAGATGGACGCTGAAACCCCAGCCAGGGGGTAAGAAGAGATCGAAGGTTTACATCAGAAGAAGGAAGGACATTGCCTTTGGAGGCATCGTGGAAGACCTAGACCTAGGGTGTCATGCTCCTCCCAACTAAACGTTGGCCTTGGGAGACCTTGGATGTCACCTGTGCAGCTCAGACGTCACCTGTTAGTTGGGGTTGTCACCTTGGAGGCATTCATGAGGCTATTGGCACGTGTGGGCAAGATTTTATTCCTTTGGAGGCCCAACTTTCATCTCCCTTGCCCAACGTTCCACATTTGAGGCCCAACGTCAGCCTAAAGGGGCATGAAGTCACCCTTGAAGGGGATTTTAGATGCAAATTTATTTAAATTATGTCATAATTAAATTTTTGTTGTAAATTGGCCAGGTTGGCCCTGATATTTTGACATAAAGTAATTAAAGGTCAAATTTTGGTATAAATAGACAAATTACATTCATTTTTCAAGAGAACTCTCATTGTGAGGGAAGGGGACTGAAATTTGCGCCCTATTTGGGGTGTCTTTGGCTGAAATAAGGAAGGCGCACTTGTCTTGGAAGCGATATTTTGCAATTTGGATCAATTTTGGTGAAGTCATTTGGTATTCTAGTGTTTTCATGCATGATTATTCTTGGTAAAGTAACTAAATTTGATTTTTGTCATTACTTTTGAATGGTTATAGTATATTTGCTTGCTCATGATAAAGATTATGAAATTGCATGCTTGATAAACTCTAGAAGTGAAGAACTTAAGGTACTACTTCTTCACTTTGTATTTGCTAGACTTTGCCTAATTGGTTTATATTGTCAAGCCTCTAAAGCCCTAAAATGCTAGCACTTTAGAGGTCTTGATTAATTGTGGTTGTATATAAGTTTAATTTCGAATAAGTCTAAGAAGAAGGAGGGGGTAGAGCCTAGAAGAGCCTACACCCTAGTTAGCTTTCCTTCTCAAAGCTTGGATTCTAGGAAGACTTAAGGTGCTACTCTTCCTAAGTTCATCCTTTACTTAGATAAGCAATATCATGGTTGTTGTTTCTTCCAAGTAAATGCTGCCACCTCTTGACTCCATTACCCCCATAGAGACCCTAGTTTTCCTTCTTCCTTCTTGAGAGATCAACCAACACTCAAACCCCAAAGCTTTCACCTGCTACTAACTAAAACTAACACTAACCTAGCTTAGAAGACTAACTTTATTGCTGCTGTTAGTATCACTGTTCCAGCCATTATCTAACAGCCTATTTAAGTCTACCAGCTAACTAAATCAGCCCAGAATTTGTATGAGGCAAGGTACAATCAATCCGAACTAAATTGTGCATTTAATTGCCTATTTGAAGTACATTTCTGAAGGTTTACTATTTGCTGTCATTACTTTTGACTTGCTGCTGTTATATTCAGTTTATACAGCCTTTCAAGCTTATTTGCTAGCTGGACCTTTCCAGAATTTGTGCATGACATAGTACTATCAATCAAAGGTTAAAGTGTGACATCTTATTGCTATTTAATACATTTTCTGAAGGGTATATCGCTGCTGTCACATTTTTATCTTGCTGGTGTTACAACTGCTGTTATAATCATCTCAGGCAGCTTGTCAAAGTTCATTTGCTAGCTAAACTAGTTCAGAATTTGCAGAAGACATAACATTATCATTTAAGTGTTCAAACTTTTCATTATATTGTCTTTACAAGTGTATTTTCTGGAATATATTGCAGCTGTCATCACTCTATTTAATGCTGTTATACATTTATGATTTGCTGCATACACTTGTTTACTAGCATTTTGTTACAAGTTTACTGTTTTGTTGAAGCACCGATATCATTAGTTGCTTGTAAACTGCCATAACGTTTGCTGTTGTCTTGGTAAAGGGCAGGTACACTCTACTTTTATCCTTTGCTTCATCCTTCAAGACATAACTTGGTGACAAATTCCAACTTGAGTGACCTAGAGAGAGGGGTGTTTTACTTTACCTTTTTCCCTTCATCAACCCACTAGGTCTAGGGACGTCTCCCTTGGAGTAGAATCATCTTCCTCCTAAACAGAGAGTGGTATCCTATTGAGGTGACAGTGATAGGATTACCCCTGTGTTACGCCAATCTTATTCCACTTGCCTTGGGTTTTGGGCAATTACAGATTGTGCGATAACACTGCCACAACATACTCAGTTGATTTTCATCAACCAAGTGTCAGCGGCTTCTCGCCATGGAAATAGAGAGGAAGGTCAAGGGGGTCTTTGTGTTGCACCAATGGAAGTAGAAGAAGAATCTCCACTCTAAAGTGGAGCGCAGGAGGTTCCTGGATATGATTCAATTTTCAATTGATGTACTTCAAAATTGTTTTTTGGTTGGGGCAGTTTGTTAAGAAATTTTGTTGTCAGACAATGTGGAATTTTCTCAAGGTGATATGTATGTTTTATAGTATATTTGCAGTGGAAGAAATGTTGGCTATAAGCCAAAATTTTGTAATAGATCATCTGGATATTGTTGTTTGCCTCGACACATCTGTTTATATAATATAAAGTTTCAATTTCTTTAAAAAAAATTTGATACTAAGCCACATGGGACTAGGACATGGGACACGTGGGCACAAGGATATGACTGTCCTACATAAGACACTCCAACCACAGAATGTGACATGGGTTGCATATTTTATATTTCTATCTATGTAAATTTTATATTATTAAAAAACAAATATAAAAATAAAATATAGACAAAGATCCAAATTTTTTATGTCCAAAGGCTTACTCGAGCAGTAAAATCTTAGGTTGTGTTCCCTATCTAGATTCTAGATCAACAATATGTTTCGAAAACATGATAAAATTATAGGAAAAGAACTAACATTGCATTTGATTTGGATATGAGTACAAACAAGATTTTAGTAATGTAAACACATAAATAACCAATAAGAGGACAAACATAGCACAACACATGATTTCAACATGAGGAAACCCTCATGGGGTAGAAAAACTCCAAAAACTGTATTACTATTGACATTGAAGATACAAATGGCTATGAATGGCAACCACCATCTCCGAGTGATCTAGGATAAGAGTAGGAGATTGGCTACAGTTGGATGAATCATGTAAGGCTAATATTCAACTTGAAGACTTCTCTAAGTACAGAAGCACACACATGACAATGATTGTGATGTGCAACAACTGGAGTTGCACATCAATGCTAGGGATGTGTGCATACCTTGTAGTTAGTATTGCTTAGGAATTTGATGCTGCATAGACATGAGTACTGTGCATGAGATTAGGTGTAGCCATGCATGCCCAATACTAGGAGATGAACTACTACGCAACATTGTTGCTAGGAAGCTCAATAGTAATTAAGAGAACTCACACATGTTTTCTCTCTACCTATTCATCTTCATGAGATGTGTAAACTATATCGAGATTCGAACAAATGGGATGTGAGTTGTTTTGTCCTTTCATATCCCCTTAGCTATGTAATATTATTTATAAGCCTTCCTTTGATTAAAATCTGGTTGGACATAGTTGGTAGTTAGAATTGGTTCTTGGATTGTAGAAGCTTCATGTTGTTTGTAATTTCATTGTACATTCATTTATGATTTAATGAATTGCTGGAGTTTGATGTTTTGCACTCATAACTGCACCATAATGTATGACGTTCCATGAATTCAGTTATGTATGTCTGATGGCTTAAAAGATTCATGCCTTAATCTAAAAGGTGTAAAGTTGTCTCATTGTTTGTTGTTGTGGTAATGCTTAATTCTATTGAGCACACTCTTACCTTGATGAAAAAGAGATGTACGGTTGCTCTTATTTGCAAAAAGCCAATACATGATGATGACAAGAGGTTGTAGCCTTTTTAACATTGCAATAAGAAGCAAAAAACCCCAAAACAAGAACCCTAACATCAACCTTGACGTTGGGAGTCTAGGATTAAGGGCTGAGTTGAGACCATAACTTTTGCATACGAACTTCAATTGGGGTGCACTTAGGCTCATTAAAAAGCTTTCAATGAGATCTTGAATTTCAAAGATATCAAATGCTATTCAGTGCTCTAGATTATTTTATTGCTCTAGATTATGTCCACCATAATATATATTGTACACTCATGAGAATCAAGAAAGAATGATAAATTTTGGTTTAGGTTATGTCACCACAAAATTATGGCATCCTTAACATGATTTATTTTGTCACAGGTTCCAACATTTTATGAAGATTAGAATCACACGAACAATATTGTCCTTGAGAGGGGTAGGTATAGTTTGGAAAGTTGCTAGTTTAGAATGTTTCATTGTGTTAATGATCATGGTGAAACTCCTAGGTTGTGATGCAAGATTCATTGATTAATTGGTGAATCCAAGTAAGATGAGTTTTTTGACATGCGGCAAGTATCTGTTATCAAATTCACTTTTTGGTTCTTATTTTGTCGATTTTTGCTTGTAACTTCCTATTTTATGTGTGAGAACTTTGCTTCACCATGCTGATAGAGGGGAAAAGTGGTTTTCAATATGTTGAAAAGATACTTTTTGGGATCTGATAATGATTTGTATTGTTTTCTCATAGTTTATTGCATAACACAAGCATATCACATGTATGGTTTTAGTCTTTTTTGCAGATTTCTACAACAAAAAAAGGTTTATTGGTAGATTAATCTATTGTTAACATATATTAAACTCCATGGTTTGATTTTTTTGCAAAAACCCCACAATTTGATTTGCTCGAGGTTGCATTTATATTCCACCAATGCTTCAAAATGATTGGGCATGTTTTGGAAATACAAGGAAGTTTGTTGAAGGGCACTGTGGCAAGGGCAAATGCAAACATTGCCCAGGGGTTTTATCTAGATGGATTCATTGTCTAAAATGCCATTTTGCAAGAGCACTAGGTAAAGATACTGAGCCCTATCCAAATGCCACTCTAAAGTTCAGTTGCAAGTTGCTTTGATTATTGAAAAAGTTAAAAAGAAGAAGGAAGGAAACAAGCTCAGTTGCTTGAACTTGTAGTAGGTGGAGTAGCAAGGAGACCTACATGTCCCTTGAGGAGGGGATGGGATGTGGCATGGTCTCAAATGCTTTGTGTTTTATAGGGCTTGTTCCTTCTCTTAGTTCCACATCACTGTACTTCATTACAAGAATGGAACTTGGGGCACAACCTTCCATCTATTCTATTATTAACAAAAGTGGAGGTCCTAGAAATAGATAGAATTGTGGGCATGCGTTGTTGTGAGGTGACATTCCCTTAATGTTTTAATTAAATATTGCCATAAATTAGCCATTCTGCCAGACCATGCTTGATATTGTTGTTGTTGTGGACCTTGGATATAAGGCCCCTACTTATGAATTGAGGGGGTCAATTCTTTAAAATGCAAAAAAAGATTGCACTAATATTGGAGGAGTTGAAAAAATCGTGGGAGAAGAGCAATTGCACAATTATGTCAGATGGTTGGACGAATGGTAAGGGGAGGACCCTCTTACATTTCTTAGTTTCTTGTCCTAGGGAGACCATGATTATTAAATTTGTTGATGCATATGTTAATGTTAATAATGCTACACTATTGTTTAATTTGTTGTTTACTTCTTGAATTATTTTGGAGTCCTTGTGCATTCCCTTGCCCCGATTTGATATTGGAGTATATTGGCAAAATAACATGAGGTGTTTGAGGGTAAGATCATCACCAAATCCGTTTATGACCATGCCTTAGTACTTAGTCTCACGAGGACATTTACAAAAAATAGGGAGTTGGTGCATTTTTTCATTGTTGATTTTGCTATTAGTTTCATTTCTCTTCAGTCCATTCATAGTTGTTAGTTGGATTTGAAGAGGATGTTTGTTTTCCCCAAGTTATATGCCAATGCATTCAATAAGAAACTAGAGGGGTACGGGGTTACTTCACTTGTTTACAAAGATTCCTTTTGGGTTAGTGCAAAGGAGGCTTGTGTAGTAGGTACAGGTTCTTCTATGGGTTGATAGTGAGAAGCCCACAATGGGCTACTTGTGTGAGGTCATTGATAGGTCTAGATAAGCTTTTTGAGCATTTTATGAGGCAATGTAACAAGGTGAGGAGGGAGAGCTCAAGGACATCATGATTTGGGATTTGATTGATGTTAGATGGAAGAACATGCTACATCATTCGCTTCATGCAATAAGTGTCTTCCTCAACCTTGCAATTTCTTACTCTCCTGGCTTTGATTTTGATAATTAAGTAATGGCCAAATTCTTTACTTGCATAGAAGATGGTGCTAGATCTAAAGCCACATATAGGTTGAGTTAGAGTTGTATATGAAACTTATTGGATTATTTGGGTATGAAATGGTAGTGGAGGGAAGGAAACTTGTTGGATTATTTGGGTATGAAATGGTAGTGGAGGGAAGGAACACTATATTGCCAAGCAAACAATTAAATTGCAATTTTTGAGAGATGTAATTCTATTTATTTTCTCTTTTCCTATTTGGTAGGAGAGGGAAATATAATTTATTCTATTCATTTTTCCTTATTTTTTGTTAGATTGTTGGTGGGATAACTTTGGTAGACAAATCCCAAGTTTTCAAAAGTATGCAATTCAAGGGCTATTCCAAAATTTTAGTGTTTTGTGTTGTGAGTGCAATTGGAGCAGATTTTAAAAGAACACACTTAAAGAAGTGCAACAAGTTGGATTATCAACGATTGAATGATGTTGTGTTTGTGTAATACAATCTTTGGTTGTGGGTGAGGCAATTGGAGAAACTACCTTATGTTTAGGCTATTTGCTTGGATTGAGATTGACCCCACTTTTGACTAGGTGGTGTAAGGTGTATGCCGAGAGACCTATTTTGGAGGATACTCTTGGTTGGTTAAGGGGGAGGATGACCATGTGGTGTACCTTGACTTTCCTCCCTTGGATGTTGGGCACTCTATTAAAATTTCATCCTCATTCCCAATTAGGATTTTTCAGTCGTGAATCCATTTTAACTTAAACAACCCCATCACTGATTTTATGTACACATACGCATATACATATATGTACAATAATTTCCCCAAATTGCTACAACAAAGATTTATGAATTACATAATGGCATGTATGAATTACAAAAATGATTCTCATCCAATTACACAATTATTCATTCCAACACATAATTCTCATATTATCATCTCATTAGAGGGAATTGGAAGAACATAACATAATGCATACAAAATCATTCTACATAGAGAGAATTACATTCCTTCTTGGTTCTGTGATCATCATGGATACCCACAAAGGCAATTCCATACAATTGGCATGGTTGTATCTTAATCTACACAACAGAGGATGAATTGTGTATTCTACAACTATAATTGATGGTTGTAGCAACTTTAAATTTGTAAATATTTATTTCGTAGACAACCCACAAATCTTTCTGGAACATGATCATCACCATGCGACATTTACCAATTCAAAGATTTAACCTTCACACAAATCAATGACTAGAAGGATTAAATCTCAACATATAAAGAATAATGACAAAGTTACTTATCTGATAGCGAAGGACTTGGGGAAAAATCAAGGTTGGGTACCAACTTCTTCCACTTGTAGAAGAAAATTAGGAAG
>JASDQU010187317.1:1332-19120 GCA_032191745.1 Picea mariana | reverse complement strand
TCATAGTTTAGTTGTTCTCTTTATTTTCCTGTACATGCATTTTTATTATGTTAATTAGTTTGTTGTTGCAATTTAATTTCTTTGACTCTCTTTTGCAGGTTAGTATGATGAATTGTGTTAGCATGCATTAATCTTGTAGTTAAGGACGGATCTGCAGATCCATAGACTAACCCCAGGTGTAGTTAGATATTAGATTACGTCTTTATTTATGATTTTAGAATCAAGTTTAAAGTAGAGTTTTAATTAGAATAGAACATAGTTTTTATTTGAGCTTTCTTCGATAAGGATTTGATGGATGGATAGGATCAATTTCAGTTTTTAATCATAGCTTGCTTATTTCATTTTTATGTAGAATTGGCTTAGCTAGTTGTTGATTAATGTAGTTGCTAGTTTACTTTTTTTAATGTCATGTTTTAATTTAAGTTTTTAAGCATTTTCTTATTGCAGTTTGAATTGTTAGAGTAGATATAGCATAGTTTTCAATTTATGTAATTTTCTTTCTAGAGTTAAATTGCAATTATATTTCTTAGTTAATGGTTGAATCTAGTTTTTCTTATGTAGTATAGAAGTACAATGATGATCTCGTTATATTGTTGATGGTTAATAAATGAATATGTAGGGTAATTGACGGTTGTTTATGTCATGGCTAAATTCTCATTGGATTGTTTAATCCATACCTTTCACTTTGCTATTGAGATCAGTATTGAGCTTATACCGCTTGAATTGTCCTTTGTTGTCAAGTGACATCGAGATATCATACGACACCGGAGAAATTCACACAACCACCAAAATTATGTTTGAGTTTTCATAGATTAAGAAATAGTTTTCTTGCTTTCATAGATTAAAGAGATAGTTTTCATGCTTTCATAGATTAAAGAGATAGTTTTCCTGCTTTCATAGCTCTGAAGATATAGTTTCTTTCTTTCATAGATCAGGAAATAGTTTTATTGCTATTGTAGGATAGATAGTCTTTTGCTTTGATAGGTTAGAGAACAATTTTCTTATCATAGATTAAAGGTTAGTTGCTAGTGTTTCTTGCTTTCAATTAAATAGATTTCCTTTCATGAATTAGAAATAGGTTTGAATTAAGAATTTAGTCCACTTGCCTCTTAGGCTAGATAGTTGTTCAACGAGAAGTTTTAATTTGATTGCTTGCAGTAGTTTATTGTCTATTTGCTTTAGTAGGTTAGTTAGTTGTCTTTGCTTACTTGTCTATTGCTTTAGTAGGTTAGATAGTTGTCTTTGCTTAATTGTCTATTTGCTTTAGTAGGTTAGTTAGGTGTCTTTGCTTGCTTGTTTATTTATTTGCTTTCATAGGGTAGTTACTCATTGAATATAGGTTGGCAAGTTAAAGAAATTTTCTTTTGTCATTTGTTTATTATGCTAAAATAGTTGCTTTTGCTTATTGTTATGAACTAGTTTGCTTCAAGTAGGGTTTTTACTTGTTTTCTTAGAACTATCCATCGATCCTTGGCCCAAAAGTACTTAGGTTACACAGTTTCAAGTTACTTAGTAGGGTTTTCTCATTAGATAGCTTTGCTTGAATAGATCAGCCCTTAGATAGCTACCTTCCTTAGTTAGACTATACTACTATCAACCCTTCTACCTTTGGCATATATTTTGCTACAACTCTAAGTTTACTTACCCCGGGTTGACAATTTAATTGAGGGTTTTTAGTGCATATAGAACACCCATCATTTTTGGTGCCGTTGTCAGGGAGTTGCCTTAAGGTAAGAAGTAGTTAGGAAATAGATCATCCTTAGACCTTAGCATTAACTTGGYGGTGGGGGAGATTTAAGACGAGAGGTAAGAACCTRCGCATTTGCTATAGCAGGTTCCCCCAAACCCAATGGTAGTTTTCTTTTTGTTTTTGTTTACTTTCATGAATAGACCTAGAAACCAAATGGTAGATTTTTCTTTTTCTTTTTGATTTCTTTCATGAATAGGCCTAGAGACCCAGAAGGTAGATACATTAAATCAAAATCAAACCTTTCAACCAAGGTTCCTTCTGATCTCTTTGGGAGAAGGAATGTTTTGCTTATAAAATCTGCAGACCGATACCGAAAAACATAAGCTAGCTCAACTCAAAGAGCTAAAATAGTCTTTGAAGAAACTAACACAGGGAGCACTATAGAACAAGAAATTGAAGCATCGATCATATTAGGAAAGGAGGCAAGACCACTCAAGTCTTCCATAGAACCAAACAATACAACCTTTGCTTTTACACCACTACCAGGGGACCCTAATTTTAAGGACATCATAGACCTTGAACATGTGAATCTTTTGTTTGGTATTTTAACCAATGTAATCATATCTCAAATTGACACAGAAACTTTGGCACCAATAGTCTCAACCGGCTCGAGTAGAGTCCCAGACATCCAATCCATAGGAAGACCTTTCCATCAAAGGGAAACCTTGTTTTCTTCAAAGATAAAACCACCTAGGTACTCTCTTTTTGGAAATCAAGACAATATGGATGATCAGGAAGACCATAACAATGTAAGACATGGGGAGGAAGAAGAAACTGGAAACCAAACCGAAACCACCTTCGGGTTTCCGATTTTAGACACCACTCCAAATGTCAACATGAAGAATATTCCTCTCTCAGCACTGCCTACCTTTTACGGTAAAAACAATGAATATCCAGACACCTTCCTATTTGAATTTGACATCTTGTGTAGGAGCTACAACTACATACAAGATGCCCATAAATTAAAACTCTTTCCCACCACCCTCAAAGACTCTGCACTAAGATGGTTCATGGGTTTGGGAGAATCCAATATTAGGTCTTGGGAAGCCATGAAAGAAATATTTCTTAAGAAGTGCCAAGACTACTGCAAGACCAAAGAGTCTCGTAATGACATCTTTAAAATCCAACAATTAGAAGACGAGACCCTCGAAGATTATATGGAAAGATTTGGTTATATCTCCCATAAGTCAAAATACCATGACCTCCCAGAGGATGCAATTAGGTCTCTTTTCCTTAAGGGAATTTCAGAAGAATATCTAGAGATTCTTAACCTGATGGCATCGGGTGACATCTCTCATAAACCATTTGCTGAAATATGTGAAATGTGTAAAAATTACTCAAGGAGTAGAGCCAAAACATGAAATAATGTTCGGGACCCTTACAACAGAAACTTAAAATCAATTAGTTCAGGTGGTATCACAAGAGAGGAGACAGGGAACCTTTTAGAGAAATTCAAGACATATATCTTAAGCACAATAGGTTCCCAGTTGGACACCCTAAAAATAAAAAAGAAACAGGAGGAGGAAAATGAAACAATGAACATATATTTCCCAAGATGCAGGAGGAAGCATTCCTCAAGGGAATGCCCATTAGATAACATTTCAGTTTGTGGCTTCTGTACAGAAGACCATGTGATTGAAAAATGTCCATCAATTCCCAATTTATTAGCCATCTATAGGAGTGGAGATCCTGAGGAGTCTTCTTATGCACCTAGGAGGCCATGGAAGCCTAGGAATCAACCCACATACTCAGATCTACAGTCTCAAGTTCCACCCTATTATCAACAACAACAATGGAACTCAACAGGTTGGAAAAACTGGTCTACTCAGTACCACCATCCTTGCTTTCAAGGATGGAGAGGAGGACATAACCAAGGAAACCCTCAAGCTCCACCTATCCCTATGTCCAACCATCCTTATCCTTAGTTCCCATCGAACACTCCACAGCTTCTGCCAGGTTTTGTTCCACCACTTTTACCTCCTATTCCACAACAACAACCGCTACAATATCAAAATAAAAGCTCCCTGAGACCGACACTATTACCGACAAAACCAGTGCCGAATCCCAATAATAAGCCCCCTCAACCTCTTCACAATGTTGAGATGCATGCCTTCCTGATGTATGTTATTACTCATATTCCATTACAGGAAATTCAACTAAGATCGGGAAAAGTTCTGGAGAGGTAGAGACCTTCAGTAGTCATCCAGGAAGAAGAATAAGAAGAAACCACCAAACAACCCATGGATGACACTAGATGGGAAGATGTTATTATCCTGAAGAATCAAGAACCCAAGCTTCCCCAACATGTCCCTCCTTATCCAGACTGATTGGTAATTGAAAAACCTACCACCTGACCAGAATTTGACATTTTGAATGAATTGAAAAATATTTGTGTCAAGATTCCTCTACTTTAGGCCATTAAATACATTCCAATCTATAGTAAGGTAGTCAAATAATTGTATATCAAGAAGCCAGGTAGGAAGCAAAAGGACCCCCCTACAGTACACTTGATAGGAGGACTTTTCGAATACATATCAGAGCAGCCAAAACTAGTAAAATATGGGAATCCAGGAAACCCCGTAATGACTATAACTATTAATGAGGTCTCCATTGGAAACACTCTCATAGACCTGGGGGCAACCATCAATGTTATGACCGCTACTACCTTAGAACAATTATAGTTACAACCTCTTCTTCGACCTACCCCAATCATTTTTGAATTGGCATATAAGACTAGGGTTATACTTGAAGGAATTTTAGATGATGTCATGGTTACTTTAGCCTCATGGGAGTACCCCGTAGATTTTCTTGTCATTCATTCAAAGGATCCTGCCAAAGGCCATCCCGTCATTTTGGGAAGACCTTGGCTAGCCCCAGCCAATGCATTTATTGGCTGCAGAGAAGGAGAAATGACCATCTCGAATGGTCTCTCTATTCAGAAGCTCACCATTTACTCTCCAACTCAACCTATTATGGAGAATCTATGGTGGCTCAAATTTCCATACGAGAACGAAGATTGGGAAGAACCCGTATTGCCAAGTGACCATGCATGGGCACTTCAGGAGCACACAACAAAAAATGTGCTAAACCAGTTCATTTCTGCTATCACATGTGTGGATTTTCCACAGTCCTTTCCCCAATTTGAAKACATGTTTGGGGAATAATTTCAACAACAATGAGATCCATCCATTTTGTCTTCAACATMTTTTATTTTTGAAATAGATGAGTCTACCATGTCTTACACCATGCCCTACGAGATTAGTCCAGGGAAATTTTTACATATAAACTCCGGGCTAGATACAGACCAACARAAACAGTTAGTAGATATCCTTAAAGAACAATCAGGAGCATTTGCCTGGGAATACAYTGACATGAAGGGTATACACCCTRACACATGCATCCATCACATATATACCCAGGGGGAAGTAACACCCGTTAGGMAACCCCAGAGAAGGATGAACCCAACACTTAAAGATATAGTCAAGGAGGAGATACAAAAGTTGTTAAATGTTAGATTTATCTATCCCATCTCCGACGATAAGTGGGTATCCCCRCTTGTAGTGGTTCCAAAGAAAGTAACCGGGAAATGGAKAATTTGTGTTGATTTCCGGGAACTCAACAAGGCCACTCTGAAGGACTACTTTCCTCTCCCTTTCATTGACCAAGTTCTAGATACCTTGTCTGGAAAGAAGTATTTTTCCTTTTTAGATGGGTACAACGGGTACAATCAGATTCTTATAGCACCCGAGGACCAGGACAAGACTACCTTTACTATGCCTATAGGGTCTTACCATTCGGATTGTGTAATGCTCCTGCCACTTTTCAACGAGAAGTATTAGGGATATTTGCCGATCTTATTCATGATTGTGTGTAAGTCTACATGGATGACTTCACAGTCTATGGTAACACTTACCAGGAAGCCTTAGACAAATTAGAAAAAGTCCTCATCAGACGCCAGGAAATGAACCTATCTCTAAGTCATGAAAAATGCAAAATGTTGTTAACTGAGGGAGTGGTTCTAGGACATCATGTTTCATCTGAAGGATAAAAGTTGATCCTGCAAAGATTGAGGTCATCATCAGATTCCCACCCCCCCAAGACTTAGAAAGAGGTAAGAAGCTTTCTTGGACATGCCGGATTTTACCAACAGTTTATTGAAAATTTTACGAAGATTGCTGCACCTATGTTTGGATTATTGATAAAAGATGTTGATTTTTTTTGGACTGAGCAGTGTCAAACTGCCTTTGAAACCCTGAAAGTTAAGTTGTCTGTGGCACCAGTTCTTAGAGGGCCCAATTGGACTCTCCCATTTCATATATCCACTGATGCCTCCGACACTGCAATAGGAGGGGTATTAGGGCAGAAAGAGGATGAACAATCCTATGCCATTTATTTTGTGAGCAAGAACTTGTCCCCTGTTGAGTTGAACTACACAGTCACCAAGAAGGAATTCTTGGCAGTTGTTCATGCTATTAACAAGTTTCATCATTACATTATAGGTTATGAAGTATTTGTACACACCGATCATTCTGCCATTAGATTCCTCATGAAAAAACCTATAACTAATGGCCGAGTGACTAGGTGGTTCTTCTTATTGCAAGAATTTAACATCACTGTGCTTGAACGACCTAGAAAGGATAATGTAGTAGCTGACTTTCTTTCCAAAATAAAAAATGAGGATGATGATATCCCCGTAGATGATAGTTTCCCAGATGAGCATATTTTTGTCCTCTCTGTCAACACCCCATGGTTTGCAGATATGGTAAACTATCTGGCCACGAGGAAGTTACCGTCTCATTTGTCACCTCATGAAAAGCGAAAAATTATTACACAGAGTGCTAATTACTCTTGGGTTGGTCATGATCTTTTTCGCACAGGTCCTGATCTGATTATTCATAGATGTATTCGAGAGGATGAAGGACCT
Source organism: Picea mariana (assembly GCA_032191745.1). Classification (NCBI taxonomy): domain Eukaryota; kingdom Viridiplantae; phylum Streptophyta; class Pinopsida; order Pinales; family Pinaceae; genus Picea; species Picea mariana. The sequence continues at coordinate 12,446 of JASDQU010187317.1, read as the reverse complement.
GAAATAATACAAAGTTGTCATGATGGACCATGTGGTGGTCATTTTTCTGACAAACGTACAACATATAAGGTGTTACATTCGGGTTACTATTGGCCTAGGATTTTCAAAGATGCTGCCAAATATGTGAGAAGTTGTGATAGTTGCCAAAGGATAGGAAGACCTACGTCAGTTGATGAAATGACTTTGCATGCCCAAGTTATGATAGAACCCTTCAAAAAATGGGCCCTCGACTTTGTAGGACCAATTTCACCCATGTCCCGTAGGAAGAACTATATTTTGGTTTGTATGGACTATGTCACCAAATGGGTAGAGGCAAAAGCCCTATTCAGGGCTACAGAGAAGTCTGTTGTCGAATTTATCTATGAAGCCATCTTTACCCGCTTCAGTGTCCCTCGTGAAATTTTTATCGACCAAGGCACTCAATTCACTTCCAAGCTGATGAAAGAGATAACAAATAAATATGGGATTAAACATTGTNGGACCAATTTCACCCATGTCCCGTAGGAAGAACTATATTTTGGTTTGTATGGACTATGTCACCAAATGGGTAGAGGCAAAAGCCCTATTCAGGGCTACAGAGAAGTCTGTTGTCGAATTTATCTATGAATCCATCTTTACCCGCTTCGGTGTCCCTCGTGAAATTTTTATCGACCAAGGCACTCAATTCACTTCCAAGCTGATGAAAGAGCTAACAAATAAATATGGGATTAAACATTGTAAATCTTCTCCATACCACACCCACAAGCCAATGGTCAGGTAGAATCCACAAACAAAGTTCTGGAAGCCATATTGACCAATATTGTTTAGTTACATCACCGAGATTGGGCTGATAGGCTCCCAGAGGCTTTGTGAGCATATCAGACTACCCGGAGAAATACCACTGGGCATACCCCTTATGAGCTAGTGTACGGGAAAGAAGTACTTTTACCTATAGAGTTCCAAGTAAGGACCTTCCGTATTGCCGCAGAATTGGGATTGAACCTAGATGAGGCTCAGAAGCAACGAGCCCTACAATTGAATGAACTGGATGAAATCAGGCAAGATGCCATCCAACAGACGATATTAGTCCAAAACCAGAGAAGCAAGTGGCATGACAAGTTTATTAAAAAGAAGCATTTCCAGCCTGGTGATTGGGCCTTGTTGTTTGATTCCCAATTCAAAACCTTCAAAGGAAAACTTACCACCCACTGGTTCGACCCTTACGAGGTAGACACTGTATATGAAAATGGAGCTGTAAAAATTAAAACAATTGACGATGGACAAGTCTCCTTTGTGGTAAATGGACACCGACTTAAATTTTATCATAAGCCCATTTCCAGAGAGGATTTTCTAAAGGTCATGTCAGCTGACAAGGCATTGGCATTAGTAGATGGGGAATTCCCCTCTTGTTCTTGAATTTTTTTTCTGAATTTCCTATTGTATATATGTAAATAGTTTTTGAATTTTGTTAATAAGGCAACTCTAGAGATTTCTGTAAGTATTTGTTTCACCGGAAGTGCACAGTTTCAAGGATCTTTCTTCAAAACATTGTTATACTTGAATTTTGTGTCCACTAAAGCATCAACTGAATATTGACTTACTGTAATTAGCCACATTTTTGCAAAAAATATCATTTTTTAAGGCATTCTAAAGCAGTTGCTCTTGAAACTCTTCACCACTGTATAAGGAAGGGATACCATAAATATCAAGCCTAGAGGTCTCTTGTACAAATTTTTCCAAGAAACCTGAGTAAGTGAGTGAAGTGTCTTTATCAAAGAGTAACAAGGAGGTCTAATTAGAAGTTAGTCATGGAAACTCACAATAATTAAAAAAGAAGAAAGTGAATTGAGCCTAGAGATACCTTTTTGTTCTTTCTCAATTGTACCATCCACTACACACTAAATAGCTTGATTATATCATATCTTTAGATAGGCCACGCCTGCTTAAGTACCCCTTACATTGATACAATCACTAAGTAATATAATGGAAAATCACCCTCTAACATAAATACCACCCCAATTGAAAAAATAAAGAGAAAGTTGTTTTCAGCGTTGTTCCCCCATATTCTTGCATAAGAAATCTTATACTAAAATCTTAAAAGATGGAGGGCCAGTCTCTGAGGGTTTAAGAGGCTAACCTACTGGGATACTGAACAGGTCCGTTGGCAACAGGTACTAGCCTGTGGTATGACTAGGTAAACCCACCGGAGTACTGAACAAGCTTGCTGGCAGTGGGGCATTCTACCTAGCGAGGATGGTAATCTGACAAAAATGAATAATAAATTTAAACTTGTCCTGATGTGCAGCATTACTTGCCGACAAAGATAACATGAAGTATGTGTGGTTAAGCTAAGGTTAATGAATCTCATACACTTTCCATTGGGAAATAACTCTAAAACTATCTTGAAATTCTCTTGCCTATCTCTTCTTATCTATATGTAGGATCTCTTATCCTATAGGTGGGGCCATCTTCTAACTGTCTCGTCATACCAATCTGTGAAATTTATTTCTACACTTGACATACTATAAATCTTAGGCTATTGGGGGATATTGACTGGTTTCCTATACTTTTGATTGTGAGGTGTCACAATAATTAGGTGTTGGGGAGGGGTTCATGAGTTGACAAATGATCATTTCCTAGAGAAATAAATCTTTGCAAGAATTTTTGTATTATCTCCATGATACAGGTTATTACATAGATAGTCATTTTTATTTTTGAAGTACTAAACTCCTGTGTGCTATAAATTACTGAACATATGCCTAGCATACCAGATCTCTTTTATTGGTTTATCTTTCATTACAAGCTGCATATTGTAGGTTTGACAATACATGTTTTTACTTGCTATAACCCGTTCATCGTAGATTTTGACATTATATGTCCATGCAATTTGTAGTTGGTTTCGATGGTAAGAAAACACATATAGGGTCTCTTACCTTTTAAGTATCAGAAGAGTCCATTGTTGCATCTACAAATCTCCCAAGAATGGGAGATAGATGGTTCAAAAACCACCAATTGCCGCGCTCAAGTTATAACAGGGTGTTTAATCCCGAATTCGAGAGCATTTGAGGAGGAAACTGGTATGCTAAGGAGTGGATAAAGGCGGAATTGATCAACCCCCTCATCGTCATCACAAGGTTAATTACATGTGAAGGTAGATACTCCACCTTCAAATCTTGTCATTTCAGATTGTTGGCTCATTTTCTGTTCAACAAACCTTTGAACTTCCCCTTCTATTTTCTGAAAAGCTTGGAGAAGATGTCCTCTCAAGTGAGGAAGAATGTGAATAACCCCCACAATATCCTCYTCCACCATGGCTTGATCAAACTCCTCGTTCTAGTCGAACTATAGAAACAGGGGAAAACTTGAGATGCCTTTATCTACTAATTTGCAAACCCTCACTTGACTGTTAAGACYGACAAAAAACCACTTAGCCTAAAAAYTATCTCTCTATCCAAGCCTCATTCTCCAAGAACTCCAAACCCCCTTGCACAAAYCCTCTCTTTGCCGAAACAATACCAAAAGCTTGTTGATATCCCTACTTCTTCATTGGGTAAAAAGACCAAGAGAAAAGACCAAAAGAATCCTATTGTTAATCCCCCAATAGGATCCTATTGATATCCCTACTTCTTCACTCTCTCTTGATCCTACACCTAAACAACTCCAAGAAGTAATTCAACAAGACTTTCCCATCATTCCCACAAACAAGAGGGGAGCCAATCAATTTGGTAAAGGAACCTTTCGTAAGAGTACCTAGAGCACAAAAACCAAGCCTTATTAAAAACCTCCACCTGCTTTAGACCCTATCCAAGTGTCCTCCGACCTTGAGAGCCCTCACAAGAAACTTAGGGAAGTTTCTACGGATGGATTAGCGCCACTAAGGAAAACAAAATCAGAACCTACCTCTCCTTACCAATCCCCCATCAGTCCTACTTCACCCATGCCTACTCTAGATCCTAAAACTGATAGATTGTTCACATCCCTCAAAGGATATAAGCCTTCCTTAGAGATCACCGATTCTGCCCCAACCATAGAGAAGCTACAAAAAGAAAACCATCAGCTTCTCCAACAATTGGAAGAGAGGAAGAAAATAGACACACACCTTCATCATGATAATGTAGTCCTTCAGGAAAAAGTTAACTCCCTTCAACGATTGGTCGATGAGATGACCAAATCTAACCACAGCCTCAAAGCACAGCTGAAGCAACACAAGAGGCACAAGGCTAAGTCTTCACAGCAAGAAGGAGAAGCTTCCAAAGCTGATCATCCTGAGCAAGTTTAGTCATGAGGGGTAACTTCTTTTTGTTTGCAGTGGGACCTGCAAAATCGTAAGTGTGGGGGTAATGTTGGGCCCGAGATATGATCACTTTTATGACGGTTATTATACACTTTTGCTGCATGTACGTATGTGTTTTTCATAGTTTGAAGGAGATTTTTGAAGAATTTTATGTTAAAACGGTATGATCTCCACCAGGTACGTGGGATTCATGTTTAATGTCATTATTGGATATAATTCATCACATTTTATGATTACCAAGAGCTAATTCACATTTTTCTGGTGTTACAGAAAAAAAACACACCACATTTCTACTTCCGACACTCAGTCCGACACTCCTTCTAGCACTCGTTCCGGTACCCGATCCGACACTCTCTCGAGCACTGCGTATTGCACAAAAACGGAGGGTGACTTGGCGGTTATGGTATTGGTGACCAGTGATGGGAAAATCGGGAACGTGGGTTTTGTTCATGCTTTCCTCCTCCGGCTACTGAGATCCCAACAGCTCAGTTTTAGTTGTTCAAGAGGGCGATTATTGGCTCGCTCTATTTTATCAGTTAGGGCATCATTTAATGCAAATTGCCAAATTTAGAAGTGGTTCAACCCTCCTGTGGTCGACCACTTAGTTTGTAAACATTATAAATACCACCGAGGTGGTCAGACATAAGTTAAGTAGCAGAAGCATCATTGTGATGGGTGGAAATACGTTTTTACTCCATTTTTCCATTTTACATTGCCAGATTATACAAGAACTGCGCTTTTGAGTTTTCATGGTAAATTCGAATCACTGAGTTCGTGGTGTGCTTTTAAAAAGTGACCACGACTTGCTGGGGGGCCCACCAACAGTCTGGTAATTGTCTTTGTGTTTGTTTATGCATTTCATAGTTTAGTTGTTCTCTTTATTTTCCTGTACATGCATTTTTATTATGTTAATTAGTTTGCTGTTGCAATTTAATTGTTTTGACTCTCTTTTGCAGGTTAGTATGATGAATTGTGTTAGCATGCATTAATATTGTAGTTAGGGATGGATCTGCAGATCCCTAGACTAACCCCATGTGTAGTTAGATATTAGATTACGTCTTTATTTATGATTTTAGAATCAAGTTTAAAACAAAGTTTTAATTAGAATAGAACATAGTTTTTATTTGAGATTTCTTTGACACGGATTTGTTGGATGGATAGGATCAATTTCAGTTTTTAATCATAGCTTGCTTATTTCATTTTTATGTAGAATTGTCTTAGCTAGTTGTTGATTAATGTAGTTGTTAGTTTACTTTTTTTAATGTCATGTTTTAATTTATGTTTTTAAGCGTTTTCTTATTGCAATTTGAATTGTTAGAGTAGATATAGCACATTTTTCAATTTATGTAATTTTCTTTCTAGAGTTAAATTGCAATTATATTTCTTAGTTAATGGTTGAATCTAGTTTTGCTTGCGTAGTATAGAACTACAATGATGATCTCATTATATTGTTGATGGTTAATAAATGAATATGCAGGGTAATTGACAATTTTATGTCATGGCTAAATTCTCATTGGATTGTTTAATCCATACCTTTCACTTTGATATTGAGATCAATATTGAGCTTATACCGCTTGAATTGTCCTTTGTTGTCAAGTGACATCGAGATATCATACGACATCGGAGACATTCACACAACCACCAACATTATGTTTGAGTTTTCATAGATTAAGAAATAGTTTTCTTGCTTTCATAGATTAAAGAGATAGTTTTCTTGCTTTCATAGCTCATAATATATAGTTTCTTGCTTTCATAGATCAAGAAATAGTTTTATTGCTGCTGTAGGATAGATAGTCTTTTTCTTTGATAGGTTAGAGAACAATTTGCTTATCATATATTAAAGGTGAGTTGCTAGTCTTTCTTGCTTTCAATTAAATATATTTCCTTTCATGAATTAGAAATAGTTTTGAATTAAGAATTTAGTCCACTTGCCTCTTAGGCTAGATAGTTGTTCAATGAGAAGTTTTAATTTGTTTGCTTGTAGTAGTTAGTTGTCTATTTTCTTTAGTAGGTTAGTTAGTTGTCTTTGCTTACTTGTCTATTGCTTACGTTAGAGAGTTGTCTTTGCTTACTTGTCTATTTGCTTTAGTAGGTTAGTTAGGTGTCTTTGCTTGCTTGTTTATTTATTTGCTTTCATAGGGTAGTTACTCATTGAATATAGGTTGGAAAGTTAAAGAAGTTTGCTTTTGTCATTTGTTTATTATGCTTAAATAATTTCTTTTTCTTATTGTTATGAACTAGTTTGCTTCAAGTAGGGTTTTTACTTGTTTTCTTAGAACTATCCATCGATCCTTGGCCCAAAAGTACTTAGGTTACATAGTTTCAAGTTGCTTAGTAGGGTTTTCTCATTAGATAGCTTTGCTTGAATAGATCAGCCCTTAGATAGCTACCTTCCTTAGTTAGACTATACTACTACAAGCCCTTCTACCTTTGGCATATATTTTGCTACAACTCTAAGTTTACTTACCCCGAGTTGATAATTTAATTAAGGGTTTTTAGTGTGTTTTTAGTGCATATAGAACACCTATCAAGATCTTCATAGACACAGTTCTACTTGAGACACCTATCCCCACCGTTAAGCACCAACTTAGCAAGAGACACCAATATCATAGTTCCCTCAACATGGATCATCATGGCATGCATGGAGGATGTCATGCACCTCATCTTCCCTTACACATCTCCTCATGATCTATTATGGTTCAAGCTTGAATAAATATCCTGCAATCCAAGTTTAGTTGCAATTTTTCTAAAAATATTGCATATTTCTCTGTAGGAAAAAATGTTGAGGAAACCTCTTAGTTGTTAAATAGTTGGCTATGTCAACAAAAAAGGGGATCTGCAGTGAGAAAGGAGATCTGCAGAGTTGGATGTGCCTGTGGTTGAGCACAAGGTAAACATGTGAATTCCCATAGAGTCGGGTGCATCGTCATGAGACAGAGATAAAGATGATGTATTAAGCTTCTATGAGCAAAGAGTTGATATTATGAACTCCAAATGACTCTCCTGTGTAATGCAGTGGGAAAGAAGATCTATTGAGTGGACGTGCCTGTGGATGAGCACAGATGAACGTGATCCTAGTGGCTGAGCACTAGTGAGAGTGGTTCTCCTATGTAATGCAATGAGATAGAGATATGGAAATCCCTATGGATGTGCCCCTAGTGGCTGAGAACTAGTGGGTGTATGAGATCCCTTGATATATTGTTCAAGATTCATACCTACCTGTAACTCTAATTGTAATGTAAAGGGTACATGTCGGTCCCACCTTAATGCAATTGTTAATTAATGTAAGAGATAATTAATCTGGTTATTATTAATTATATTGTGAGTTAGAGAGGTCGACCCTATTGTGCCAATATAAAATTTTGTTGACATGACAAGTCTAATATAAGTAAAGTTAGATTCCCCATTGAGGAATCATATCTTTTGTGTGAGTTTGGAAATTTCAGCAAGTACATCTTCTTGGGAAAAAGTGCGCACCTCTCTTGGGCGCTAGTCTTCTAGGTTTTGCAAGCACCCTCTTGTGTGCTAGGTTTTCTTGGTGGTGAAGGGATTTCTCTTGAAGAATATAGAAAAGGATTTTGGTTGGGTTTTCTTCCCTTGTTGAGAAGGGTTTCCCAAGATACTTCTTGTGTAGTTGTGCATGATGTTTCTTCTTGTGATATTGGTTGATGCAAATTGTTTATGGTTTAAGTAAAATTCTAAAATGGAATGAAATTCATGCTTAAACCTTTCTAAATGAAAAATCAACATGGTATTAGAGCATAGGTCTTGAAGAACCCCTGCACAAGCATTCAAAAGATGAAACCGTCCTCCTTCTGTAGTTCTGTACGACCTTTAGGGTTTCTACAAAAATCCGTATGACCCTCACTTAGTCAGCCTTTTCATCACTTTACAAGTGGACGTGAAGCGAAAACCTAGACCAAGTTGTACGAATTTCCTCAGCGCATCTCTAAATACCTTCAAAGGAAAATTTCGAAGATTTTGAGTTTTTGGCCCTAGGGTTTCTAGGGTGTCGAGTTTTTCTACAGAATCCTGATCTTAGGGTTTCTGCAACTTCTTGAAAAAAACGTTTCCAACTCAACAAGAATTCTTGTGACACTCTCAAAGTTGATTGTTGGTAGTCACAAGCCCAACAAAGTCTAAGGTTACTACTCCAACCTAATCATTAGGTTTTCTAAATCTAGTTGGCGAGAGTTTGAAAATAAATCCGAACAAATGAAGAACATAAATTTTGTAGAAGATAGGCTTGATGGAGCAAGCAACTTCAGATTCTCAAAATCAAGGCTTCATGTCACCCTTGAAGAAGATGACCTTTTGGATGTGGTAACTAAAACTTTACCATATACAACTACCGATGAAGAGAAGAATATAAGAAAGGAAGAAAATGTCAAAGAAAAAAAAATAATCATCTACTCAGTGAGAGATCATCTCTTACCTCGTATTGCCAACTTTAATATAGCTTATGAAATGTATGAAGCATTAAAAGAAATGTTTGAAAGTGAAAACACTCTCAAAGATCTTACCTTTAAGATCCAACTTCAAAGTACCAAGATGACGAAGGGTGATACAGTTGCTATCTTCTTTATGAAGATATCAGAGATTAAAGAACAACTATAAGCCATTGGAGAAATCATGTCCGACAGATAACTTGTCTTATCCACTCTCTAAAACCTTCGAAAACATTGGGAGCCTTTTCTTCAAAGTATCAGTGGAAGAGAGAGTATACCAACCTTTGATTGTCTGTGGACAGGGTGTACTCAAGAATAACTTAGACTTAGAAATAGAGGAGTGGAAGACTCCCCTGATGAAAATCATGCTCTTGCACTTCATACAAAGAAAGGGGGAAGATTCAAAAGAAATTTTAGAAAAACATTCAGAGATGAGAAGTCTTCATTAACCTCAGGTCATAATCAGAGAATAGATGTTTTAGAAATTGTGCTTCAGATGTGACAAGTATGGACAATATGCAAGAAATTTTGCAACCAGGAAGAAGGGAAGACAATATGCTTCCACCACTGACATTGATCTAGATCCACCTCAAAATCATGGATATAAGAGAGAGGAGAGGTACTTCCTCTAAGAAAAAACTCAGAACTAAACATGAAAAACCCAGGTAAATCAGTTGATTTCTAATTTTATAGTTGTTTGCATTCTTAATAAATGAAGGGTATTATCCCCAGTATGGGAGCCCTCAAGACTTGGACCATTATCCTTGGTACGAGAGTCCAAATATTATTTGATTTATTATCATGTTGGTCAAGAAGACACAAAAGATCTAACAAGCAATAAAAGAAGATTCCCTTCCTTTAGACTTCAGAGAGTTACTTGACTCAGAGGGAGTCAAAACAAAATAAAAATAAGAAAGAGATAATACCTTCAACAGATCAGAGGAACACAAACAATATTCCAACAAATTCAGCTGCTCCAGTTGATATGACCAAATATATTACAGTAGGACATAAAAGGAATGCCTAGGGTCAACAAAACCCTGCTAGAAGGCAGAGAAACATACAAGTCCCTCAAGGGACACCTTGATAAAGAAAAATAGTTTTTCAAAACTATCCTTCAGTCATGAGCCACTTCATTGATTCTGAACTTCCTTTCCCTGAAGAAGGAACAAGATAACAAGTATGGCAAGATGCCATAACAACAAAATACCAGTATATATTAAAGAATGATGTTTAAGATACTATTCAGAGATCAAAAGGGAAGTCTGTGGTGACTTCCAAGTGGATCTATAAGATCAAGCATGCAATTGATGGAAGTGTCAAGAAATACAAAGCAAGATCTATAGCCATAGGATTCTCACAAACAGAGTGAGTTGTCTATGATGAGACACTTGATCCAGTAAGCATGATACACTTCCATCCGTACTACCATACATGAGTTGGAAACTATATCATATGGATGGATTCTTGATGAGTTTGGGTTTCAGTAAGAATGTTGTTAATCCAAACCCATGTTATTATAGTGTTGGTGACAAGAGCCTGATTTTGATGAGTTTTTTAGAAAGTCTTGTTGTTGGATACAAGTAAGCTTTGAATTCTGATTCTGAGATGAAGGATCTAAGTATGATTCACTACTTCTTGGGACAAGAAGTATGACAGAGAACCGATGATACTTTTCCTGAGTCAATGAAAACATACAGTGGGAATATTAAAGAAGTTTAGTATGACAGAATGCAAAACCACCGTGATGGATTTGAAGAAAATGAATGATGATGATTCAAATGAGATTGATCCACAACTGATTGGACCATCAATGTATCTGGTTAACACCAGAACTGATTCATGCTATGCAATGAATGTGCTTAGACAATCCATGAGTCAGCCGAGACAAACTCACTGGATAGTTGTAAAGCATGTATTGAGATATATACAAAGCACAGTTTGATATGGCCTGAGATAAGCCTCCAGTGTGAACTTGAGTATGCATGATATGAGGATACAAATTGAGGAGAGAGTACAGTGGACTGGAAGAGAACATTCGGTTGTTGTTTTACCATGAAGGTTGTCATGGTTTCCTGGTGTAGCAGGAAACAAAATCTCCATGGCCTTGAATACCATAGAAGTAGAGTATGTATCATTGAGTGTGTGAAGCAATGCGACTTCATAAGATTTTGATATATTTACTTGATCATGAGATGGATTCTATGATGATAACCAAAGATGTGTGTAAATCTATTTGAGAACCTAGTGTTTCATGATAGATCGAAACACGTTACGATAAAATATCATTATATCAGAGACATGATGCAGGGGAAAATAGTATACATGCAGTACCTTCCTACACATGAGCAGATTGCAGACATCTTCACCAAATTATCTTGGTGAAGGATACC
>JASDQU010187315.1:647-10788 GCA_032191745.1 Picea mariana | reverse complement strand
ATATGAATAACACATTCATCATACTTAATCATTTATCATCATTGCACAACAACAGTAAACATCACAACATGCAAAATCAACACATCATGACACAAGAGTTTAATGTGGTTCACCCAACATGAGCTACGTCCACAACGACTAGCTTCTTATATTAGTCATTGATAATATTCTTACAGCTGCACACTGTGCCACAAAATATGCAAAAATAGCATTACCCAAACCTACATAGTCATTTTGCTGCAGTGTGAGCCTCACTCCTCGGTCATAACTCAAAACTCCTTCCAATGCTCGACTCAAATTACCAAAAAAGAACTAAGAACTTCTCATACGTCAAACCCCTTATCTACCCAGACCCTTTACATATTTATACATCAAAATAGGGCTAAGTCTGTTACAAAGTGGATGAATTATCCCAAAATCCCATTTTTTTATAATGATTTTCTACCTTTTGCACGCCACTCCGTCGCTTTTCCTCCTATCACGTGTTTTGAATCCTTAAAGTTTGCTTCCCATCGTGCGCTTTGGTCCATCTTCTAAATGTCTTTTATTCTTTGAATTATTCTAGTGCATATCCCAAAAATTAACAAAACTTATCCAAAATGCCTATCCAACACCATAGTCAATAGGAGTTGTACAACTCCCTCCCTATCTGGAGAGGTTAATCATAGACAAACCCTTCAGTCCAACTGAGTTTAACTTCTTAGGAGAGTTAAGTAATGTGTGTGTGAAAAATCTATTATTTTAAGCAGTCAAGGATGTCCCCATATATGTCAAATCCAATGGAGAACTGTGTTGAAGGAAACTTGGCATAAAAATAAAATATCCTCAAACCATTCATGTGATCGGTTAGCTAGCATATCTAACACTTAGAAAATTCCTTACTGTCAAATATGCAGATATGGGGAGCCCTATAGTTGATGTACAAATCAATAATGTCCTTATCTCAAACACTCTAATCAAATTAGGGGTTGTTATTAATGTCATTACCAAGGAGACTATGGATAAGCTAGGATTTCCCAACTTACAACAAAATCCTACGATCCTTAAGTTAGATGAATAATTCACTATTAAACTTGAGGGTATCTTGGAAGATGTAGTGATTTTTGTAGGCTCCTAGGAATATCTATCAGATTTTGTGTTTATACAACCAAAATCCAACTTAGGATTTTATCCTTTGATCTTGGGAAATCCATGGTTGGCCACAATCAATGCCTATATTAGTTGCAGATCTGACAACATGACTATTTCCTATGCAAATTATACCAAGAGAGTCACCCTATATCCTTTTTCCAAGCCTATCACATATCAAGAAATGCCTATATGGGTGGGGGTTGAGGATAGTTATGATGAGAGTGTCCACCAATTTCTTACTATTGATAAAGAACTCTCTTTCAAGGAAGAGACTAGGGATGGTGCAACTAATAAATTCATAATAAACCCTTACTCATCTCCACAACCAACTTCTCAGTTTCGTAGCCATAGCATGGATCAATCTACTCAAGAGAACTAGAACTATTCATTGGCTAATCTATCCTTACCATCAGATTCTATACTTTTTCCTCTCTATGGAATAACAAAATCCATCAGTACACCAGTAAATATTGTCTTAGGAAGAACATTGAACAACAATTTTGAACTTGAATCCTTGCAAAAATAAAAACTTATTAAACTATTTCAAGAACATAGTGGTTCATTTTCTTGGGAATACATTGACATGAAGGTAATCCATTCATATCTTTGTGTTAGATCATAATCCTAACTTCCCTTGGTGTATTACTTGTCTTAGGCACCTAGACCTTGGTTAATGCATCCCAATGCATTTTTCCTCACTTGATTCGACTTTATAGAGAGGGTAACAAACACCTTCCTTGATTTTAGGGAGTTTTCCTTAAGTTTATGGAGTCAACTTTGAGTTATTTAGTTATGAATCCACTTAATAACTCCTTTCCAATATCCATGCAAAGTTTAAACACCTAAAGGAAGGAGAGCGCACTTCCTCCTTAAATCAAGGAAATTGTCCCTTGATTTTAGGGATTTACCCCCTTTCTTTAGTAAACTTTGCATGTTTAGCTAATCAGTTTAGTAAACTCGCACTTTCCATCCTATCATACTCATGTTAGGTGTGGGTTATCTATTTTATAGGTTTAGGCATGTGCTTTAGCCAATTTTACACTGCTTTTAGTGGCAGTTGCTATTATTAGCGACAAGATCAATTCCTCTCTACATATTGGATTGATCTCATTGTAATTTCAAAGATATTGTGAATACATTCATTCTTTTGGAGTAAATTATTCTCTATCTCTCTCTTATTTGTTTATTTTAAAATTCATTGGACTAGTTTTAAATTATTTTTCTCATCGAATTCGAGATCTCTCGTGTCTCAAAATTTTACATGGTATCCGAGCCTCGGGAAATATGAGGGAGAGGTATACTAGTTTTATTTGCAGGTGAAAGATCATCAAAGGAGGCATAAAAAATCAATGGATTAACACCTTCATCCCAAGCATGTTGTCCTAACTCCATTCAACTACTTTGAATGGAAAGCCGAGATCACTCTCTCTCTCCGAAGCAAAGGTCTCTATTGGATAACAATGGGTACGGAAGTTGAGCCAACGAATGTTGTGGAGAAGGCGACACATTTAAATCGAATGGATGAAGCCTTTGGGATGATATGTATCTCCATATAAATAGACTTGATGTTCCATTTCGACACCGCATAATCCCCCAACGGGGTCTGGACCAAGTTTGAAGAGTTGTTCAATAAACAGGATGAACTTCAAGCCTACAATTTGGATAACGAGCTCATAGGTTTGAATCCGTCAAATTTTGATTCTTTTCAAGAGTATTTTACAAAATTTAAATCTATTTTAGTTCAGCTTAAATATTTCAAAATAGTGAAAAAAGATGAGCAACTCATCCTTTCCATTCTCTCAAAACTAGGTCCCGATTATTCAGTTTTTGTTTCCTCGTTTCATGCTTCAAAATTAACAACTCCAAAGTGGAAAATGCCCTCTTTAGATAATTTTATTGAAGAAATAACTCAAGAGAAAGAAAAATTAGTTTCCATGGGCTCCATAAAGGGTTCTATAGATCATGCTCTTGCAGTGAACGAAGCAAGCAAACCAAATTTCAAAGATCAAAAAAAGGGGAAAGGAAAAACCCCTGAGGCTAGCAAGTAAAATTTCTCGAAACCGACAGATGAATCTTCTTTAGATCACAAAGGGAAGAAGGAAAAGGAAGGATACAAAATGTAGCTATTTTCAAAAAGGTTATCATCCTAAATATTCTTGTATGAGGAAAAATATAGATGATATGGCGAACATGCTACAACAAAACAATCTCATGGTCCCGACAAATGCAAGGAAGAAGGATGAAGAAAAACCGACCGAAGGAAGAGGAAACAATCATGATGGTCATGCTTTGATGGATGTCACATCCTCGCCATCCAATTGGATCCTTGATTTAGTTTATTTGAATCATATGTCTGCAAAGAAATAATCATTCTCATCCATCGAAGAGTGCACAGGACCTTCTATTCTCATGGGAGATGATACATCGGTTGAGGTATGTGGTAAAGGCATAGTTTCTTTGGAAGGGGGATATTTTGATAATGTGTTGCATGTCACCTTGATGTACATGAAATTTCTTTCCATATATGAAATCACACATTCAAGTTCTGGAAAAAAGGCCGAATTGTATCCGGATTTAGTGGGAATTTCAAACTTAAAAACAGGGTCCCGGGTATCTCACGGTATTGCAGATCATCACTTTCGGTTGTATTCCTTCTCTCATTTCATTCCCAAATCTGTATGTACAAAATTTTTGAATCATACCAATGAAGAGAGCAGGGTGTGTCATGATATATTTCCGCATCTTAATTACAGGTACTTGCATCAACTCAGCAAAGAAGACATGTTAATTGGTTTGCCTCAAATCAAAATTTCCAATGGGATCTGTCAGGGCTGCATTCTTGGTAAGCATCCCGGGAAAAAAATTGACAAAGGAAAAGCATGGAGGGAATCCTCACCTCTTAATCTGATTCATAGTTATTTCATGGGGCCCTTCCCCGAGCCCTCAATCAGAAAATATCAGTATGTATCAATTTTATCGATGACTACTCTCGCTTGACATGGGTGTATTTTTTTACATTGAAATCTCAAGTTTTTCAATATTTTAAAGAATTTAAAGCACTCGTTGAGAATCAGTCTGAGGGAAGGATTAAGATCCTTTGTAGTGATAATGGTGGTGAGTATGTTAACAAATATATGCAGCAACTTTGTTTTGAAGAGGACATCGAGATCCAACATACAATTCCTTACACATCACAACAGAACAATGTTGTCGAGAGAAAGAAGCAGACACTAAAAGAGATGGAAAATTGCATGCTACAGTTCAAATCATTGGCTCCGAAGCTATGGTATGAAGCCATAGATTGTGCATCATACATTAAGAACATTTTTCCTCACAAATCACTAAATGGAATCACTCCTTTCAAAGCTTGGTGCGGTAAGAAACCAAAAGTCTCTCATTTCAGAATTTTTGGTTGTCATGCATGGGCCCATATTCCATTTGATAAACGAAGGGCACTAGAGCCTCAGAGTGTTGAATTCATATTTTTTGGATAACCTGAAGGTGTCAAAGGTTATAGGATGCTACAAAATTCTACTGATTTACTTTTCATTGAGAGAAGTGTGAAGTTTGAAGAGGGTCCACTACATGCAGTTTCAGATTAGCCTGCCAAGGATTTTTTGGATGAAACAGTTGAAGAGGTTTTGATTCTCATTCAATAACTTTAGACAATGATGATGAGAAGGTATTTGGATCATATTCATTGGTTTATTATCAGTTCATGGATGTTCCATATCCCCTACCAGTCTGGGCCAAAAATATTTTGCATGATGCCTGTGAACTAGTTAGCAATCCGGTAGATCCAAGGAAGACTAGATCATACTTTTTTGAGCCCCCCAATGCCTTGTATGAAACATAGAATTTTATGCCCATACATTTATATATGTCACTTGCATAATATCCACAGTCATATACAGAGGTCACGGGAAACCCCTTTTGTGAATATGTTATGGATGAAGAGTACAATGCTCTCATGGAGAACCAAACCTGGGATTTGGTTCCACTTCCGAAAGGAAGAAAGATTCTTCGATGCAGATGGATATTTCAGACAAATATGGCTGCAAATGGTGAGATCAATAAGTATAAATCTCATCTTTTTGTTAAAGGTTACTCTCAATTACATGGCATTTATTATACCAAGACTTTTTCACCAGTTGCAAAAATGGACTCCATCAGACTTGTGGCTTCTTGACACTGGGAAGTCCATCACATGGATGTGAAGAGTGATTTTCTTCACAGAGATATGAAAAAGAATATATATATGGAGCAACCACATGGGTATGTTCAAGACTCCTCTCTTTTATGCAGGTTAAATAAATCATTATATGGGCTCAAACAAGATCCTCAATCTTGGTATGAAAAAATTGATTATTTTCTTATTTCTCAGGGATTTCATAGATGTAAATCAAATCCGAATGCTTATATGCTTCTCCATGATGACTCCCTTTCAATGATTATTCTATATGTAGATGACTTACTGATCACAGGGAGTACTTTATCAGAGATTGCATGGGTTAAGACTGCCTTGCATGATAGCTTTTCCATGAGTGATATGGGTCGGTTACATTATTTTCTTGGTCTTGAGGTATCACAATCTACTTCAGGAATCAAGATGGCACAAACCAAGTATACACTGGATCTACTTGACAGATTTCAGATGACAGAGTGTAAGGCAGTTGGTTCACCCTTTCTTTCCGGGGTCAGACTAGAGGATGGAGTGACTACTCCTTTGGTAGACAACACTCTCTATCGGCAGTTGGTAGGGAGCTTATTGTACCTCACACATACTCGTCCTAATCTCTCTTATGCAGTGAGTGTTGTTTCCAGATATATGTAGGAGCCCCATGAGATTCATTGGAAATCTGCTAAGAGAATCCTTTGGTAGGTAAAAGGCACTCCCAATTTTGGTATTTATTATGCAGTTGATGTCCTCAATCTTTGGTCGGGTACACAGATTTAGATTGGGTTGGCGATAGCATAGACCACAAGTCCACCACAAGGTATGTATTTAACTTTGGTTCCAGACCACTTTGTTGGTCAAGAAATAAGAATGCAACTATTTATTTATCCACAACAGAGGCAGAGTACAGGGGGGCAGTGAATGTCACCACACAGTGTATTTGGTTGCAGGGTTTACTTCCTAAGTTTGGGATTCAGTATTAGATACTCACTGTCATATTTTTTGACAAACAGGGTACCATTCATATATCCACTGATCTGGTTCAGAGATAGAGAACCAAGCATATCGAGATACACATGCATTACATCTTAGGGTTGATTCATGATCGAGTGATTTCACTGCAGTACTGCCCCACTAAGCAGCAGGTTGCAAACATCTTCACCAAATCCCTCACTGAGAAGTATATCTCTGACTTGCAGGATATTTTGGTTGTGGTAGAGATATATGGGTAGATTCTCATAGTTTACTTAGCATTTTTCTTGTCCTCTTATTGGGGGGGGGGTCCCATGAGGTTTTCCCTCTTTCCTCATTTTATGAGGGGTTCATTATTGTATTGAGTACCTAAAATGGCCTAGTAAAGAGGACTCACATTTTCTTATTATGTCACTACAGTTAGGCTTAAGGGGGGTTGTTAGAGCATAATCATAACTTCCCTTGGTGTATTAATTGTCTTAGGCACCTAGACCTTGGTTAATGCATCCCAATGCATTTTTCCTCACTTGATTTGACTTTCTAGAGAGGGTAGGAGACACCTTCCTTGATTTTAGGGAGTTTTCCTTAAGTTTAGGGAGTTAACTTTGAGTTATTTAGTTATAACTCCACTTAATAACTCCTTTCCAACCTCCATGCAAAGTTTAAACACCTAAAGGAAGGAGAGAACACTTCCTCCTTAAATCAAGGAAATTATCCCTTGATTTTAGGGATTTACCCCCTTTCTTTAGTAAACTTTGCATGTATAGCTAATCAGTTAGTAAACTCACACTTTTCAGCCTATCATACTCATGTTAGGTGTGGGTTATCTATTTTATAGGTTTCTGCATGTGCTTTAGCCATTTTTACACTGCTTTTAGTGGAAGTTGTTATTATTTGTGACAAGATCAATTCCTATCTACATATTGGATTGATCTCATTGTAATTTCAAAGATATTGTGAATGCATTCATTCTTGTGGAGTCAATTCTTATCCATCTCTCTCTTCTTTGTTTATTTGCAAATTCATTGGATTGGTATTATTTTTCTCATTGAATTCTAGATCTCTCGGGTCTCAGAATTTTACACTTTGTACTCAACATATCTATATAAAAGAGAATTCCCATCCTATTTGACAACCCCAACACAGAATGAACAACGCATTATGTGAAATCGAAAAAGATGAATTGCAAAAGTTTCTCATTGTGAATTTTATTTAACTTATCTTTAATAGCCAATGGGTCTTACCACTTATGATTGTCCCAAATAAAATTGGGAAATGGTGTATTTGTATCGATTATAGAGAGCTAAACAGAGCTACTCAAAAATATTGTTTTCCCTTGCCTTTTATTGATTAATTCCTTGACACATTGGAAGGGAATAAGTACTTCTCCATCCTCGATGGGTTTAGTGGATACAATTAAATTAAAATATCCCCTAAGGATTAGGACAAGAATACCCTCACCTATCCATGGGGGACATTTTTCTACTGAGTATTTCCCTTTGGACTTTGCAATGCACCCACTACCTTCTAGTGGTAAGTTATCAATATTTTTTCAGACTTGATCCATAATTTGTGTAGAGGTATAAATGGACAATTTCATGGTGTACGAAAACACATTTTATGAGGTTTTGGCCAAGTTAGAGAAGGTACTCAAAGGATGCAAGGAAGCAAACCTTTCCCTCGGTAATGAAAATTTTCATATGTTACTAACCAAGGGAATTGTGTTGGGTCATCATATTTCTCCTACAGGTATTAAGGTGGATCTGGAAAAAATTGAGGTAATATCCAATCTTCCCTCTCTGAAAACAAAAAAGGATGTGTGTAGTTTTTGGGACATGTTGGTTACTATCGTCATTTTATTGACAATTTTTATAAGATTGCATCTTCTTTGTTTTCATTACTTTCCAAAAATGTAAAATTTTCTTACACTAACCAATGTCAATTTGGTTTTGAAGATCTAAAGCAATAGTTGACTGCAACACTGACCTTGAGAGAACCAAAGTGATCCTTAGCATTTCACATCTCCATCGATGATTCAAACACAACCATTGGAGCAACGCTTAGACAACGAGACTAACAAAAACCTTATTCGATATACTTCATTGGTAAGAACTTGGCCCCTGCATAGTTAAATTACATGGTAACTGAAAAACCATTTATTTTTTTTGTTTATTCTATTAATAAGTTTCATCACTACATAACTTGCTATATTGTATTTATACATACTGATCATTCTTCCATTCGTTATTTGATGAAAAAACCTATTACTCATGACAAAGCGACTAGGTGGTTGTTGGTGCTATAGGAATTTGACATCACCATCCTTGATAAGGCTAGAACATATAATGTCGTGGCTAATTTCCTTTCTAGGCTCACCAATGTTGGGGATTTCCTTCCTGTTGAGGATGTATTTCCTGATGAGAACTTATTTTCACTATCTACTAACACTCCATGGTTTGCAGATACTGCTAAGTATTTGGCTGCAGGAAAACTAACAACACACTTGCCACCAAAAGAAATCAAAGAATTATCAGGTAGAGTTCCAACTATTCCTGGGTTCAAGGCTATCTCTTTCACACAT
Source organism: Picea mariana (assembly GCA_032191745.1). Taxonomy (NCBI): domain Eukaryota; kingdom Viridiplantae; phylum Streptophyta; class Pinopsida; order Pinales; family Pinaceae; genus Picea; species Picea mariana. Next base: position 1,927 of record JASDQU010187315.1, on the reverse strand, counting down.
GGCCATATCTCATAATCCAACACTGTGTTCGATAGGATGAGATTCATGACATCTTAAAATCCTGTCATGATGAGCCTTGTGGTGGGAAATTTGCCGATAAAAGGACATCTCATAAAGTGTATCATATAGGTTGTTGTTGGCATATCATTTTTCGAGATGCTAAGAGGTATGGGAGGCATTGTGATAGCTTCCAAAGGATGGGACAACTAGTTAAATATGATAAAATGTCGCTTCAGACTTAGCTTAAGGTAGAGCCACTTGAAAAATGGTCTCTAGACTTTGTAGAACCTATCAACTCTCCATCTAAAAAAATTCCCATATCATGGTTTGCATAGACTATATCACAAAATGGGTTGAGGCCAAAGAACTTTTGAGGGCCATAGAACAAGCAGTGAAAAATTTTCTCTACGAGGAAATCTTTGTTAGATTTGGGGTACCCCTAGGGATTGTCATAGACGGAGAAGCACAATTCACTTCAAAACTCATTCGGTCCATCACTAAGTAATATCATATCTGGAATAGGACAACCACACCATACCATTCACAAGCCAATGGGAAAGTGGAGGGTACCAACCAATTTCTAGAGCCTATATTGACCAATATTGTAAAACTCCACTGCAAATATTGGGCCAATAGACTTCCAGAAGATGTTTGGGCCTATCATACCACATGTATAAATACTATAGGCTTCACCCCTTACGATCTTGTGTATGGTAATAATGTTGTCTTCTCCATTGAGTTTGAAGTAAAAACACTAAGGATTGCACTAGAAGTAGGTATGGATATTTCATAAAATAAGAAGAATGACATGAACTAGATTAATAATCTTAATGAGCTCCATCAAGTTGTTGTGCACCAAACCTATGTTGTTCAACAAAAAAGGGATAGGTGGAGGGATAGGTTCATTAAGAAGAATAATTTTTTTGGTGAGGGATTGGGCTCTTTTGTATGACTCTAGGTTTAAATATTTTAAGGGAAAATTTTGCACTCGCTAGTTGGGACCGTATGAAATTGACATCGTCTATGATAACAATTCAGTGAAATTGTGTACTATTAATGAAGATTGAATCCCTCTTATGGCCAATGGTCATCATTTGAGATTGTATCAGAATCCATTGTCAAGGATGCCTTACTTGAGATCGTGATACTCATTTAGATTTGGAGGTTGTTAGTACAGTGGATGTGCCACCTGTACTTGCAACATATTGATTTTTGCAAGTAGTTAGTCATAATAATAATAGAAAGAAAAAGGGATATTTCAAAAACTCAGAAGAATCACC
>JASDQU010187313.1:3453-20523 GCA_032191745.1 Picea mariana | reverse complement strand
CTAATGGATTCTTTTACAAAGACTCTGGTTATTGCTTTCAGGTGGAACATGTTTAAATCTTGGTAGACTTTGCTGGGACTGATGGCAGGTAGTTTCCATGCATCTTGGGGATTGGTTTCTACCTCTTCTATATTTGCGTGATTTAAACTCTGTGATCTGCTCAAAGAAAACATTTGTTCTAAACTATTTGCAGAATTTTGACCTGAAGTACTAGCTTCTTCTGAATTTTTAATATCTCTAAATGACACTGAGCGAGAATCCATACTAAGTATTACTATCTTTACACAGAAAAGGAGGGCTTTTAGTCTTATGTCCTCGAAGATACAAGGATTAGACAGGCTCCTGACCTACTCCTCAGGTAAAGACTAGTAAACTGTTCAACGTGTCGCAGTAGTGGAAATTGTGCCTTTAAACAGCCCGAGACTACTGATACGGCATTGGATTCACACAAAAGTATATATAGACACACACAGAGAGATACTTGTATACAGAAAAGAGAGCGAATAGCTTTAACAGATCAGAATGAGTCTGTTATCATACCCGGGGAAAAATTGATGTCAGGGCTCTGATACCATTTGTAAGCAGGGGCCTCCTCTGTAAGAGAATGAAGCTTGCTGATCACTTGCTTGTATATGCACAATTTCCTTCCACCATTGATCTTCAGATTTCTGCTACTTCTACCAGAACGAATACCGGCGGGTGCACCGCTTTAATTACTCTATCTTTTTGAAGTCCTCCACTCCAAACTCCATTAGATCATTTTCTTGACACCAGTTCTATTTGAATCCTATATGCAGTTTTTGGACTATCCTTTCTCAGCTACCACTACCCTTAGTGGCCTCCTGCCTAGCGGGACTTACTACCACTGAGTCACTGACGCCTTTTACTGCACACCAGTCAACCTTAATAACCGGGAGGAGCAACTTAGACCTGAGCATACCAATGAACAACAGCTGCAAATACTGGATAATGAAATGGAATCATAATTTGTGCATATAAAACATATGAGAGACAAGCACCATGAGTAAACACAGAGATAAGCGGAAGTCTTTTTGTATTAATAGAGCTTGAACACTCTCGGGTATTACATAGAATTGTGCCAGAGGCACTAATAACAGACGGAGTAGGATGCTCTTTTTCTCTTACAAACTCTAGATAGAATGAATCAAAGCTTCGGACAGAAGGGAAGCTTAGAAGACTGAATGACTCAATACTCACTCTAATGATCGATGTCTCAAATGAGCTCCTTTGCCTCCTTATATAACAATTTAGGAGAAAAAAGTAATCATGAGGCATTAGACATGATAGGATAAGAGGTCCCTCATGTTGACCACTAAATCTACTTTTATGATTCGGCAGATGTATTCACGCAGGAATCTCTGTCCGATCAAACAACTTCATTTTAAATCACACCAAAAGTAGAGTACTATAAAAGATTTGTCGGGGTGGTCACGCAGGATTCCCTGATCAAATCAAAAGCTGATGGGGTTGTCATGCAAGATTCCCTAATCAGATATGACAATACTACGACATATCACATGTCTAAATAGTAAAGTATCATGGAAATGTGGGTCAAATCTCACCAAAAGTTTGTAAGGAGGGGCCTCCTCTGTAAGAGAATGAAGCTTGCTGATCACTTGCTTGTCTATGTGCAATTTCCTTCCACCATTGATTTTCAGATTTCTGCTACTTCTGCCAGAACGAATACCGGCGGGTGCATCGCTTTACTTACTCTATCTTTTTGAAGTCCTCCACTTCAAACTCCATCAGAGCGTTTTCTTCACACCAGTTCTATTTGAAGCCTATATGCAGTCTTTGGACTATCCTTTCTCAGATACCACTGCCCTTAGCGCCCTCCTGCCTAGCGGGACTTACTACCACTGAGTCACTGATGCCTTTTACTGCACACCAATCAAACTTAATAACTAGGAGGAGCAACTTAGACCTGATCATACCAACAAACAACAGCTGCAAATAATGGCTAATGAAATGGAATCATAATGTGCGCATATAAAACATATGAGAGACAAGCACCATGAGTAAACACAGAGATAAGCGGAAGTCTTTTTGTATTAACAGAGCTTGAACACTCTTGGGTATTACATAGAATTGTGCCAGAGGCACTGATAACAGACGGAGCAGGATGCTCTTTCGCTCTTACAGACTCTAGACAGAATGAATCAAAGCTTCGGATAGAAGGGAAGCTTAGAAGACTGACTGACTCAATACTCACTCTAATGATCCCTGTCTCGAATGAGCTCCTTTGCCTCCTTATATAACAATTTAGGAGAAAAAAGTAATCATGAGGCATTAGAAATGATAGGATAAGAGGTCCCTCATGTCGACCACTAAATCTACTTTTATGATTCGGCAGATGTAGTCACGCAGGAATCTCTGTCCGATCAGACAACTTTATTTTAAATCACACCAAAAGTAGAGTACTATAAAAGATTTGTCGGGGTGGTCACGCAGGATTCCCTGATCAAATCAAAAGATGATCGGGTTGTCATGCAAGATTCCCCAATCAGATATGACAATACTAGGACATATCACATGTCTAAATAGTAAAGTATCATGGAAATGTGGGTCAAACCTCACCAAAAGTAGGAGAAGTGCTCCAAGTTTCCAAGATTCTTCACGGATAGACATGACAAGACTATATCTAGAACAGATTTATTTTTTTACAAAGTGGAGATTGTTACGGTAATCCATGAAACCCGGATGACACCACTGTCGGCCATCTAGACATGAATTAATAACTTCTAGTCATTTTCAATGAAGCTTGAGAATCTATTAGGATATTGTATAGTGTCCCAAGATTTTGTGTAGATTTTGCGGACAATATACAATGTACCGTTGATCCGTTGTAGCAGAGTCTTGGATTTTATTCCCCATTGATAAGGATTCAGGATGTACATATGGAGAATTTCTTCATTATTAGGCCCTTGGTAATTTAGATCTCTGACATGATATAGTGGCGTAAAAGAAGCCAGAATATTTGGCTCTGCTTCTTCTTTGTTCATTCCAAAGTCTTTCCACTAGTCAAGCAGCCAATCTGGTGGTCTTCCTGCAGTAGAAGTATTTACTGAACCAAATTTCATTAAGAAAATAATATCTTCATGCTGAGCAAACTGCCACCATAACTGCTGATATTCATGATAATTAAAACTAGTTTCTGGGAATATAATTTCTGGATTTCTTTCAGGCCATTGAGAGATCAACCTTGGCCTATTCAAACAGAAATATTGTTGATGGTGTTCTTCAGTATTTCTGATATCCCAAATTAAATTTATATCATGAAATAATTCTGTTAAGGCATTTTGGGCCTCAACTGCTCTCCTATTACCCTGATTTATTACATGTAATAATATATTATTATTGCTCCTATGCCTTATTTCTGGAACCAAACTTGAATAGAGAATTTGAGTAGTAGGAGCTATTATCCTGGTGCTTCTTAAACCCCATCTGGGAACCCATCTGCTACAATAATCTTCCCATCTTAGAGAATCAGGAATGTTTTCCATATGTTCTCTATTTTCTCTTAATTGAATGGAGATTATCAAACTCTGATGTGCAGGTTGTAAGTGTTCTCTGCTTAAAAAATCGGGCAAGCAATTTGAGCTTCCTTTAATGTGTTCTATAGTAAAGTCAAAATTGCTAAAGAGAGCCTGCCATCTAGAAAATTTATAATCTCCTGAATTTTTCAGATCTTTGTGAAGGAATTTATTCATTGCAGCAGCATCAGTCCTTAAAATAAACTTTTATAGATTAAATAAATCTCAAATTTTTTTATGGCATTGAGAGCAGCCTTAATTTCTTTATGAAGAGTAGAATAATTTTTCTCTGCAGGTTGCCATAAGCCAGAAGAAAATTGTATGACTTCCTCTTTTTTCTTTTGATTGACCTGTTTGAGCACAGCTCCCCATCCTATATTGCTGGCATCAGTTTCCACAATCTTTAAAAGATTGAAATCAGAAATATGAAGAATAAGCAGATTCTTGACTTTTGCCTTAATATTTCTTACTGCTTGGGTATCTTGTTATGTCCAAGGAGTTGGATCCTTTTTTAGCCTGTCATTTAGAAGTTTCCTATATTGAGCACCTTTTTTATAAAAATGGCTCATATAGTTTAGGCTCCCTAAGAATCTCTGTAGCTGGGTTTTGTCCAGAATTCTGTCAGGGAATTTATCAGCAAACTCGACAGCATGGGTTTGCAGCATGATCTGTCCATTTTTGATAGTGTGGCCAAGAAACTTAACCTGTGTTTGGAACAGTTCAATCTTTTTCTTTGACAAAACAATACTAGCCTTTTTAATAACTCACAAGAGGATCCTCAAATGCTTGAAATGCTGTTGTAGAGAGGAAGAGAAGACTAAAATATCATCTATATAAACAATAAGCCAATCAAAATATGACTTGAGAGTATCATCCATGACTCTCTGAAATTTTGCAGGTGCATTTTTCAGCCCAAATGGCATAACATTCCACTCATAGTGTCTAGCAGGAACATTAAAAGCAGTCTTGAACTTGTCTTTTTCATGGGTTGCTACTTGCCAAAACCCTAATTTTAGGTCAAATTTGGAGAATATTTTGGCTCCAGAAATTCTTGTAACAAGATTGCTTTTGTTTGGTATGGGATAAGTATCGTCTACTAGTACTTTATTCAGAGGTTTATAGTTAACAACCAATCTAGGGACCCCTCTGATTTGTTCTGGGTGCTTATTTACATAAAAGCCATAGCAATTCCATGGGCTAGTTGATTCTCTGATTAAATCCTTCTTTAACAATCCTTCAATCTCTTTTGCACACAGCTTTTGATATTCAGCATTCATGGGGATAGCTCTACTTTTGCAAGGTCTTCCCTGATAATCTTCTTTATATGGAAGATATACTTCATGCTTTTTTTGTTTCCAGAAAGCCGTAGGATTCTCAGAACAAACAATGTTAATAAATTCTTCTTTAAGGAGAAGAATTTTTTGTTGGATATCAGCCTTTTGTAGCTGTTCTCCTATTTTTATTTCAAATTGTAGAGTCTGAAGTTCTTTGATCGTTTTGGCCTTCATGAAGTTTATCTGGACAGAGTCTGATCTTTTTGGAGAGGATATGAAGGGTAATTTGACTTTCTTCCCTTCAGGCAATGTTATAAAATATCCGGGCTGACTAGGAGTTATTATAGTAGATCCATGAGGAGCAACAGCTGCAAGGAAGGGTGTACCCAAGATACAAGCAATACGGATTTCTCCTAAAAGAAATTTCAATTTTAAGCAGAAGTCTTGGAAACAGAGAATAGCTTCTGGGACTTGGAAATAAATATTATTCACAATATTTCCAAGGCCTGTGACAGAGACTTGTGTTTTTTCCCATAATGATACAGGGATCACATGCTTATTGACTAGATTCAAATCAGAACCTGTATCTATCAGTGTCTTTAATCTAAAATGAAAATCTTGGATTTTCAGTTCTAGTAAGACATGATATTGCTGATGTTGGACTTGAAGGCTGTCTTCTTTCTTCTCTTGTTCTTGGCTATTGAATTTCTTTATTTTGTTGATCTCTCTCCCAATATCAGAGATTGAGAGGGTAGTAACAGGACAACTCATCAAAGGGTTTCTTTGGGGAACTAGGTTAGGTTTGTATGTAGGTTTGGTACTGTACCATTCTAATGTTTTCTGGATTGGGAGTCGTTTTGGCAAATTCTTTTGCTTTAGAATGTGTATATAGATCCCAATTCATCATATTTTTCATCCAGTCTGGATTTACATCTGATTGATTGCAACCTTTGAATACCCTTAGAAACTTTCGGATTTCAGGAGAAGAGGGCCTCTTTATATCTTTAGGAAAATAGCTTTTCTTCCTGGCTTCTATTTTTGTACAGAGAGTATCTTGTATGACCAGAACATGATGGTCATGGGGAGATGGAATGTCAGAACATTGCGGGTGTGGACATTGTTCTTTGGTGGTTGATACTGGAGGAGGTAAATGTGTTCTGGGATTATGATTTTCATGTTCAAACTGGACATTTGAGCTATTAACAGAGGTAGAAAGTGTGGATAAAGTAATTAGGTTTCCACAGTCAAGACATTTGATTGCAAAGGGTACTTGTCCGATTTGTCCAGCTAAAGATTGGAGAGATGGATGTAAACAAAATGAAGGAATAGGAGGAGGAGGTCTTTTTGGTTTAGGACAGGGGAGATCATTTCTTTGACGAAAAGAGATAATGGTAGAATCAGGAGTCTCTTTTATTTGTGCTGATGTGATAGCTCTTGGAACTAGCACCTTTGGAGTATCGATCACCCAGTCTGTTGGAAAGGATAAGTCTTCCCATTTGATAGTACAATGTTCCACTTTCCGATTTAAAGAATCTGTAACTACCAAAGTACTGGCTTGAGAATCTTTACTGGGAGTGTGTAAGATAGCAGGGAACATGGTATTAGTGTGTCTGAAACAACCCCTAACTTGGATTGCTATGTTCCTTCTTTTAGCATTCATGCTAAAGCCTGTTGTCCTGATTTGTAACTTTAATATGTCTCCCAGAGTTTCATCAAAAGCATAAATAGAGAAGTTTGGATAGCAATCGAAATAAACTGGTCCATTTGATAATGGAGCTACTATTCCTCCTATTATAGAATCGGTAAACTTATCATGGGTTAGATCTCTTACAGTGCAGAGTGCATAAGCATCTATGCCTTTGTGCACTAATGCATTGATACCGATTCTGATACATCCAAAATGCACAAACTGTGTATTATGATTCTTAGCCTCTTGTTGAATCTCCTTTGGATTCAGGAGAGAAATAGTCTGAGTAACATCGCTATTTTGTTGGATTGTTCTAATGGATTCTTTTACAAAGACTCTGGTTATTGCTTTCAGGTGGAACATGTTTAAATCTTGGTAGACTTTGCTGGGATTGATGGAAGGTAGTTTCCATGCATCTTGGGGATTGGTTTCTACCTCTTCTATTTTTGTGTGATTTAAACTCTGTGATCTGCTCAAAGAAAACATTTGTTCTAAACTATTTGCAAAATTTTGACCTGAAGTACTAGCTTCTTCTGAATTTTTAATATCTCTAAACGACACTGAGCGAGAATCCATACTAAGTATTACTATCTTTACACAGAAAAGGAGGGATTTTAGTATTATGTCCTTGAAGATACAAGGATTAGACAGGCTCCTGGCCTACTCCTCAGGTAAAGACTAGTAAACTGTTCAACGTGTTGCAGTAGTGGAAACTGTGCCTTTAAACAACCCGAGACTACTGATACAGCACTGGATTCACACAAAAGTATATATAGACACACACAGAGAGACTTTTATACTTATACAGAAAAGAGAGCGAATAGCTTTAACAGATCAGAATGAGTCTGTTATCATACCCAGGGCAAAATTGATGTCAGGGCTCTGATACCATTTGTAAGCAGGGGCCTCCTTTGTAAGAGAATGAAGCTTGCTGATCACTTGCTTGTCTATGCACAATTTCCTTCCACCATTGATCTTCAGATTTCTGCTACTTCTGCCAGAACGAATACCGACTGGTGCACCGCTTTACTTACTCTATCTTTTTGAAGTCCTCCACTCCGAACTCCATCAGAGCATTTTATTCACACCAGTTCTATTTAAAGCCTATATGTAGTCTTTGGACTATCCTTTCTCAGCTACCACTGCCCTTAGCGACCTCCTACCTAGAAGGACTTACTACCACTCAGTCACTGACACCTTTTACTGCACACCAGTCAACCTTAATAACCGGGAGGAGCAACTTAGAGCTGAGCATACCAACGAACAACAACTGCAAATACTGGCTAATGAAATGGAATCATAATATGCGCATATAAAACATATGAGAGACAAGCACCATGAGTAAACGCAGAGATAAGCAGAAGTCTTTTTGTATTAACAGAGCTTGAACACTCTCGGGTATTACATAGAATTGTGCCAGAGGCACTGATAACAGACAGAGCAGGATGCTGTTTCGCTCTTACAGACTCTAGACAGAATGAATCAAAGCTTCGGACAGAAGGGAAGCTTAGAAGACTGACTAACTCAATACTCACTCTAATGATCTCTAATGATCTCCTTTGTCTCCTTATATAACCATGTAGGATAAAAGAGTAATCATGAAGCACCAGACATGAAAGGATAAGAGGTCCCTTATGTCCACCAATAAATCTATTTTTATGATTCGGAAGATGTATTCATGTAGGAATCTCTGTCCGCTCAGACAAATTTATTTTACATCACACCGAAAGTAGAGTACTATAAAAGATTTGTCGGGGTGGTCACGCAGGATTCCCTGATCAAATCAAAAGCTGATGGGGTTGTCATGCAAGATTCCCAAATCAGATATGACAATACTAGGACATATCACATGTATGAATAGTAAAGTATCATGGAAATGTGTGTCAAACCTCACCAAAAGTCGGAGAAGTGCTCCGAGTTTCCAAGATTCTTCACGGATAGACATGACAAGACTATATCTAGGACAGATTTATTTTGTACAAAGTGGAGATTGTTACGGTAATCCACGAAACCCAGATGACACCACTGTCGGCCATCTAGACATGAATAATTACAACATAGAGTTTATTGGTAAACCCATGAAAACCCCTTATTCGAAAGGATGATCTTTGAAATGACGGAAGAAATAGGGATCCCAATGTTGGGTATATATTTCTCGGACTAATTCTGGATCATGATTATAATATTCTGTTTGATGAAGTAGAAATTTTGTTCTAATGATCCAGGGATGTTTATTTCTAACAAAATACATTTTATATTCGTTTTCATTGAATATGTCAGAGATAGTTTCCAAGCATCCATTTGGAAACCTATTTGGAAAAAGAAACTTTGTTGCAGTTTCTGTCAATTCGGGATTGATACCAAGAGCATTTAAACCAAACGTTTCCCACCATTCTGATAACCAGTCTGGTTCTTCCCAATCTCTGAAACCACGAGCAAACTTGATCATACAATAGTAATATTTAAACCTGCTAGTCCATTGGCAAACATTAAAACACATAGTTTTGTATTGTTGATATGTTATGCCAAATAATTTTTCCTCTGGATCTTGATTTGGCCAGTCTGCAATGGTTCTCATTCGGTTAATTTGGAAAAACTGATAGGCTAAAGCTGTTGTATAGCTTTGTATAGAATGGTCATACCAACTTGTCTCAACTGAGCTTATCCTGCTCAAATCTCCTATTTCAATAAGCCTTTCTCTGGAAGCAATAGTGATGGGCTGATGTATTTGGCCTAGAACATGCTGAGGTGGAAGAACTGTGATATTTGTGTTTGTAGAAAACCCTGGTAATCCCACTTCAATCTTTTTTGACGATTAGAGCATCCAGGAGGGTTTCCAGTTTGCCTTGAACACTTCCCAACTTGTATCATCATCATAATATTCTATAATTGGGACATTTCTTTCATGGTCAAAGGCTTCAACTATAACCATGCATTTATAATAGGCTATATGCATATGTCCTTCAGATATAAAAGGAAATTCAATTCTCTTTGAAGGAATATGTTTGAATTTAGGCATGGTAATAAAATACCCTGGCTGACCTGTTGTGTATACACAAGATCCATGTGGTTCTACTGCTGAAAAAAAAGGAGAACCTAATATGCAGTCAACAGGTAATTCTGATATATGGAATCTCATTCCCAATCCATATTCTTCAAGAAGTAGCGTGCCTTTGGGAATTTCATACTAGAAATCTGTATCTTTATTGCCAAGCCCTATAGCAGATCCAAAGCTGGGAGCCCAATATTTTGCAGGAATTTTATTTTTGTCTAATAAATTTATATCATAACCAGTATCTATAAGGGCTGTAAGGGAAAATATCTCTTGGCATATTTCTATCTGAACCTTAATATAGTACTTTTGATATCTTACAGGTAATACTTGCATACCTGGTATGCCTTGCATTTCTCCATGAGTTTGTTCTTGTACAAAGGATTCAAAAGGAGCATCTTCAAGAGGAGGAGGAATTGATTCAAGTCTTTCTTTGATAGTCTTTATTTATTGTCTAGCCCATGAATCAACTGGATAGCTTAATTCTATTTCTCCTTGGATTTTTGCCAAATTTTCTTTTATTTCACTGACTTCTTTTCTGAGAGCAGTGACTTCTTTTGATAAATCTATAATAGAGAGGTTTTGTAGTTTTGTTTCTCTGTTAAACTTTATATAGGTCTTGGTGTTTTTGTCAAATGATGCGTCTAAAAACAGAGGTTGTCTTTTAGGTAACTCATAACCTTTCCCTTTCTGCTCTATTTTTACAGTTTTTATAAATGCTTCCAGTAAAGAATTTTTCATATCTCCTTCAGGAAGTCCCTTAATTTGAGAAATCATTTGAGCTTCCTGATCTACTGTATTTTGGAACATATAGACTTTTAATTTTTCTTCTTTTCTTGGTTCTAAACTAGAATCAGAATCTTCAGAACATGTGCAAAAAAATGGATTACTGCACTGACAAGACCGGTGTACTAAGATTTCTTCTTCTGAGCTTGACTCAGTCTCTGAGGATGAAGAACAACATCCTTCTTCCAGAAAATGTACCTCTGGTTTGGGCCTATGAGGATTGTAAGGACATGAATTTGTGTCATGGGTTTGGGCACCACATCTGTTACAAAGTAGCTTCACAATTACTGGTTTCTTTTCTTGTGCCTCCTTTGCTCTTTGTTCAGAATCTTTTCCTTTTGTTCTTCGAGAGGCATCATTATCAGGACATTCATGTGCATATTGTCCATGTTTCCCACATATCCAGCATTTTATCTGCTGTCTAGCCTCATGTTTGTGGGTCTTGAGTTTGATGTCATGAGGCTCAAAGTAATGTGTATAAGGAACATATTTATATCTTCCTTTGGGTTTTCTTCCCTTTTTTGTCTTGTTTCCTTTTGGCCTTTTTCTTCTTTTAGGAATGGGATTATCTAGATATAATCCATACTGTTCGCAGATGGATTTCTGGTCAGGAAGATATGCAGACTTTGAGACAGAATTTTGGATTTTCATACTGGTACATAATCCTATCAAAGTCTTTGTGATAATAGAGTAAATCTCTCCCCAAGTATATGTTTCATAAGGAAGCTTAAAGTTATCTTCCATTTTGAGATATTCTATAAACTTACTTGGCAGAGCAGCCAGATAAACTTGTTTCCATAATAAATTTTTGCTGTCTTTGACCTCAAAGATCCTTTGGGTCCATTCTTTATGAAATTGTTCATATTTTGACATATTTCTACACTTCATATTCATCAAAACAATTTCATGCTTATCAGAAATTTATGTTTCTGTCCCACACCAATGTTCAAGAATTAAAGTGGTGAGGGCCCCTATCATATTATTCATAGTTGTACCATCAGAATGATACACTACATCTCCTTCTTCATCTTTTAAAAATTCTGCTTCCATCTTGCTGATCATAAGGGGAGAAGATACAGTCTCCCACCATTTATTGAGTGTTCCAGTAAAACATTGAATAAGTGTTTTGCATGCTTCTACTTCACTTTTGCCTTTCATGCACATGATTTTATAAGAAACATACATTTTGTCAATCATCTGTCTGATCTGGGCAATAGATAGATTATCAATATTCCATTCCTGGAACCAATCATCAGCAAAAGTTTGGGATTCTGGAAGTTTTCCTTTTCCTATCAGGTCAGGGGCTGATGGCCTAGAAGAGTAGGCTGGGATATTTTCATAAGAAGGTCTTCTAATAGTTACAAGAGAATGGATATCTTCTGAGTCCTTCTTAGAACTTTCTGGTGTATCTTTTACAGGGGGAAAATGGAAAGGAAACTGTTTAGTTATTTCCTTTTCAGCAGGGTTATATATAGGGGACAAAATGGCCATATGGGAACTGGGCAGAAGAAATGAAGTAGGAATAGGTTTATCCTTTTTGCTGGATTTACTGGTAAGCTCTGTTAAGGATTTTCCCATTTCAGAGAATGCAATTCCTAGTCCTTCCATTACTTCTTCATGATGTTCTTTGGATTCTTTTGCTTTATCAGAAATTTCTGATAAAGTAGAATCAACTTTATCAGTAACATCTACAACCTTTTCATGAATCTGGTTTACTGAGTGTACAATAGTGTTGGTAGATACTTGCAGATCCATGATTTTCTCTTTCTTAGCATAATCATTTGTTACATATATCTGAGTAGCCATCCCTCTTAGAGTAGTATTTGTCCAATTTAATTGTTCTGACACTGATTGGACTCTTTTATCTATTCCTGATAATTGATTGGCATCATCTGATAGTAAAGGAATAGCTCTGGCTTGTTTAGAGCTATATTCTAAAATAATTCCTTTAAAAGGAGAAAAAGTAGTATTTGTTTCAACAGGACTACCATCTATACTTTTCCATTGATGTCTAGGAGATTCAGAACTTTCTCCTACCATTTGGACTATAGGAGCTAAATGAATTTTTCTCCATTCAAAAAAGGAAATCCAACAGTTTTCCTTAGTCATATATTCTTTCCAGGTTTTTGATAGTTTCTGTTTTTCTTGCTCTGGAGTAATTTTGTCAAAGTCTTGGGATTCAGGATTTGTAAACAAATCCCAATTTGTCATTTTCTTAATCCATTCTTCAGGTAGAGATCCCTTTTCACAGCATGTCATGACTGTGAGATATTTTAAAATTTCTTCTACATAGGGTTGTTTTAGATTTGCAGGCAGAGGATTGGAAAATCTACAGTCAGGTATGACTGTATTAGTCTATTCTATGTATCCTAATCCATATCTGGGAGAGTTTGGAGTTCTCATTCCTCTATAGATGTCTTTAAGATGGGGATCTAAAGATTCAATTGATGGCATATAATGGATCATTTGACAGGAAGAAGATGCAGATTCTACAGTATTACATACAGATCTAATAGAGACTAAAGAATCCATACTAAGTATTACTATCTTTACACAGAAAAGGAGGGCTTTTAGTCTTATGTCCTCGAAGATACAAGGATTAGACAGGCTCTTGGCCTACTCCTCAGGTAAAGACTAGTAAACTGTTCAACGTGTCGCAGTAGTGGAAACTGTGCCTTTAAACAACCCGAGACTACTGATACGGCACTGGATTCACACAAAAGTATATATAGACACACACAGAGAGACTTGTATACAGAAAAGAGAGCGAATAGCTTTAACAGATGAGTCTGTTATCATACCCGGGGCAAAATTGATGTCAGGGAGACTTTCTCTTCTTTATATTTTCCCCAACATAACATCTAACCACAACAAGAAAAATTGATGTTCCCTTTAACTTTGAGCTTGATTCCGGTGTTCTATTAGAGCTTTTCCCAGGTTGAATAGTAGCAATAGGAATTGCAAATATAGGGGTGGAATTAAATCATACTCCAGTTATTTAACTGTTTATGTGAGTATAACATTTTCAGCTTCCATTTCATCCACTAACATTTCTAGAGCATCACCTGTAGCTCTATGAATCCGTTCAATTCTTGATGGAAAAGCTCTGCTCAAATTATATTATGAATGTGTTTTTCCTTGGACCCTTTTGCATTTTGACTTAAATTTTTCAAATACTAATTTATTATATTCTTTATCAAATAACCAATTACAAAGAGTCAAGGATTGTTCTTCATAGAAGAATGGTTATTGTGTTGCTAGCTCCACTGCAACTTCTTTACTCTCTTGGACCATTTGTTCTTCGTATGGAAACTCTTTGTCTTCGATATTCGTGTCCAATTCCATATACTCAAGGGAATTGACATCATCAGGTATGACCTCATCTACCTATTGTTGATTTTCCCGTCTTTTTCTTTTACTATTAATTGTAATCTTATGAGGTCTTTCAAGATTACCTTTAGGAGAATAATGGTCATCTCCATTGCCAAAATTTTCAATTATAGTTTTATTTTGTTCTTGGGTTACAATTTGAGGGTTCTTCTTGGGTGTGCCGCTTCTTTGAGAAGTATTTTGAGACCTCGTGCTTCTTTCATTTACAACCCTTCCATGTTTTTGATGTTCTTCATTAGTTCTAACAATAGTTTCAAGGTCTCCAACTGGGTCTACTTCAAGTTTGTTTCCATAATCTTCTTCTTCTCCAAATAAACAAGTATTTGCATATGATACACTAAAACCAACATAGGTCATGTGATTCATGAAATATTGATTAGGGTCAAACCATTTTATCTCATTTTCCATATTTAAATTGTATTGATCAAACTGCACTGCATATTCATCAATTTTTAAGTCATTATTTAGTGTAATTTCATCAATTGTCCAGGGAAAATAAATGACTTTCTTTTTCTTTCTTTCATAAAAGAAGTGTGCCAAAAACATGTACCGTCTGCAAACTTCTATTACAAATATTTTTCCTAAAACATAAAATGGAAGAGAAATTGGGGCTTCTCGAGAACAATAAAATCTAATGACACTGTAATTTTCCATTGCCTCAAAACTTCCCTTTTTATCTAAAAATGTTTCCACATCCAATGACAGTCTTGAGGTACCATTTTAAAACATGAGTTTCTTGAAGGAAGAAACAAATGAATCATAAACTTCATAAAAATGATACATTTCCTTCTTCTTCCACAAGGTAGGGTACCATGTATGAAATGGGTCTATCTTACAATCAACTTGTTTTGTTAAGTGGAGTCCTTTGAATAAATGAAAATATGTGATGGCAAAGAATAAATGTGCAGAAATAAAGAACTTCTAGTTCTTCCTAAAATTTGATAATTGGAATGATATTTAAGAAGATATCATTTTTTACCAGTCGAAAATCGTTTCTTCTTGGATAGAAAATTATTAAATATAAAGAGCTAGACGAGGAATTGTAGAAGTTGATTCTTGTCCAAGAACCCTAGCTAGAAGCCGTGCCATTTCTTGATGTGATTTTTTTAATTGAATGACCTACATAATTGATAAATTCTCTGACATTGTCACATGGTCTTCCAAATATTTCAGAAATAGGTCCCAACCACCATTTATCTCCTTTAGAAACTATTTAGCTTCATTGACCTTGAACGTCATTGCTGGCTCTGGTAACTTTAACATATTCTTGAAAGTTGATGGCACTAGAGAAATTGGGGATTGTCCCTACAACTAAATAATCCTCTAATTCTTCTTGTATTTATCTATACACCATGAAATAAGCTCTTTTGCATCAAAAACTTTTAGAACACACCCTGCCTTAGCAATTCCCGATATCCAAATATCATCAAGATTTATTTCTTGAGGCAACAATGTAGAATAGTATTTATAAGCTATGGACTAATGATACTTTGTATCTTCTTGCACGAATGTATTCAAGTATCTCCAAAAAATATTTCTTTCCTTCTGTCCATTTCTCTTAAAGAGTTGGTGAATTATTTACAATCTTTCCAAATGTTAATACCAAAGAAATTGTTTTTACATAATAAACCTTGCATCTATTTATTCAAAAGAATAACTAAAGAGAATTTATTTTGAATTTATTGAGGATGGTGTTGAGAAAGATGTCATTAACAATGACACTTTGATATTTAACCACTTGTTACTTCCTTAATATTTTTCATTTAATATTATTCGGGGAATGTGACAAATGCAAAGGGATTCACTGCAGAGTGGCAGAGATATAAATGTGAAAGAAAAGAATGTGGATTAATTTCGATCCTGTGGCCCTATGGTAAAATATAAAAAAATGACAAAGTGTTGAAAATAACACGGATGGATGGAAAGAAAGAATATTATTCAAGACTTGATATGCGATCTCTTCTTCTGTGGTAAAAGGATTAAATGGATAATTGTTTAAGTATCGATAGAGAAGTGGAATCTCAAAAATGACTAAGTAATGAAAAGAGGAAGGACAAACATATCATCACGAGAAGAATGGGTAACTCAAGCCATAGTGAATAATAGAAAAATATTCTAAGTGTGGTGTAAAATGAGGGTGGTATAAGTTTGAAGTGCATTTTGATGACAATGGAAGAGAGGTAAATCTACGACACACTTAAAAAATACTCTAAGTATTGGTTCATTTTAGTTATGGTGGAACACAAAGGTGCACTTTGAGGAAGGATGAATCTAAAACAAGACTCATGAGCCCGCCATAAGATGGAAAAATTTATAAGTATAGATTCATGGTATACAATAGATAGATTTATGACAACATATTTTAGGATCAACAAAGGTTAATTTCAAGTTATTACACTGAGGCTGTACATACAACAGTCTACTTGAGAAACCGATCTCCCTCTTCATATTTAGATGGAATTACTCCTTATGAAGCATGGTATGGATTCAAGCCTGTTATTTAAAATATTAGAGTTTTTGGTTCAATTTGATATGCACTTATTCCAAAAGAAAACTGATCAAAGTTAGATTCTGAGAGTATTAAATGCACTCTAGTTGGGTATTCTGAATAGAAAAAAGAGATATCGACTTTTATCAATAAAAAAGTTTTTATTGTTGTCTCGTAAACTCGCCACTACTTATATAGCTTGCAAATGGTTGCAAGGAATACTAAAAAAAACTTATTATGATATATATGATTAGTAGGTGGGACCCCCTAGAAGAGAAAACAAGTGAAGAGTTTATTTTCAATTATTCCTAGAATGATAGCACATGCACGAAAAGGTTCGAAAGACAATCTTCATTTACGTATGCATGATTATATTTTCATTTTTCTAGTTTGATTACGAGGTTTGCTTTAACTTGGTTGCATATGAAATATTGAATCTATGTTTAGGGTTTCTCATACTACATACAACTATGCTCAAGAAGTATCATTACATTTTGATTATGTCTTTGGGGCATTTATGTGTTATTGTAGCACACTCGACCCCCTAACCCTCACTTAGGTTGGTAGGGTGTCTCAATTTCTCCCTTAATAAAACTCAAGCGAGTACTTGGGAACATCAGTGTCTATGTGAGGACCTCTCCTATCACAACACAATCTATGTTATGGCTTACAAATTCATCACTATGGGTTTCCTTTGGAGTCAGTTATGGTATCTAATAATCTAAACATTCCAATTGGGTGGTCAACATTCCTCCTCAGCCTCATCTTAACGTCTTGTAGCTAATTCATACTTACTCTCGTCAGTGTACATATCCACCAAAGTCTCCATTCTCTCTGAA